>JAVYIG010001925.1:0-286965 GCA_035222895.1 Strongylocentrotus droebachiensis | reverse complement strand
AAAAAAGAAGGAAAACAAATTTCACAGTTAACTCTGATCTCTCCGTTCACACTCTCTCCTACCTTTCGTCTCCCCCCCCCCCCCTCCCCGCTTTCTCTCACTCCGAGTCTCTATTTCCGCCTTTACCCTATCTCTCTTTTCTCTGTCTTTGTATCATCCATCGAGATAAGTATCTTTGAAAAAAACAAATGCTAACACAAATCATTTTTGTTTAATGGGTTGCTTTATTTCAATGAATGCTATAATAAATTATTTTTCTAAAATGTGTTTATTTCCAGATTACTTCCGACGGCGTAGATGCAGTTTCTTAGCAACCCATCGCTGGACACGCCTCCATCTACTGGGCCGTTGGAGTTTGGTGATTTGACTTTGGATAGTATTGAGGCTAGGGCGATGGTCAGGATTATCAGCCATGCACTGAGCTCCTAGCTTGGACAGTTCTCGAACCGCGGGAGAACGGTGACCTGCAAAAAGAAAGAAATAGAAAATAGAAAAGAAAAGAGGCGTTACAAACTTACAATATAGCTTGCCACCGTTTTATACTTCATATACTGTACAATTATGAATATAATCTAGGTATAAACAGGGCTACAGGTCAAAGTTGGATGTGCTTGCAGCCCCCACGATACAACGCCGCATCGTGATCTTATTTTTAGAAAAAAGAACTGTGAAGAAATTCATTCAACTGAGCAGCTTTCTTACAAAAGATTATAATACATGCATATTCATTTTTTCGTAAACCTATCTCGTTTTATGAAAAAGATAATTATATTTACGATCTTACACTTAGTATGAAATTTACATTTACCTCCAAATATCTCTCCCATATCTAAGAGGATACGGCCGACTGAAAACACATCTGAAGCAATGGATGTTGGCTGCTCATCCAAAACAACCTCAGGTGCTATATAGTCTGCCTCTCCTCCATGTACATACGCCATTTTGATTTCTTTGGCAACTCCGACCATTTTCGCTGGGGCGGTGATCGTACTTGCCATCCCGAAGTCGATGATGACGGCGTTGTATCGCTTGCCACGTTTTTCCAGGAGCACGTTATCTGTCTTGAGGTCATTATGGAGAAGTCCGTGATCATGGAACTCCATCATGCCCTTGACGATGTCCCCTGCGATCTTGAAAACGTTGCACATCGACAGCGATGGCGGTTCGTGGAGAGGGTAGCCAGTCCCCGTTTTATTACACCCCACGAACTCGACGGCATGGCAGAGTTCGTTGCCGAGATCAAGGATACCCCAGAACTTGGGAAAGTAAGGACTGCCTGACAACAACTGTTGGATCATTGCCTCCTTTGTTGCTCTGGTCCTGGTTGCCTTGAGTTCTTCAACCATTTCACCAGGCGAGGCGAAGTCGTCTGACCATGACGGCTCTTTGATGGCAAGAGGAACGCCTGTGGAACGATGGCGTGCTATCACAACCCGACCATAGCTGCCCCTTCCAATTTCTTTGAGCGCAATGATGCTCTATAAAGAGAAAAAAGAATATTGAAATTTGAAGCAAGTTACTTATGATTAAATATAAGTCAGCACCAAATTATATGTATTTGTCTTCTGTTCTACAACATCGCTGAGAAGGGATGAAATATCTTTTCCAAACTTCTCTTAGCTTACAACTTCTGAGGGATTCTTTTAATGAGGACTTAAAAACTGACTAAGTCCATCCGATGTTTCAGTGGCTATAATCGTGTCTTGCTAAGAAACTCCCCCCCCCCCCCCTCTCCCCCCTCTCACTCTCTCTCACTCTCGCTCTGTCTCTCTTTCAGTGGATCATAAATACATTTTCTATTTAAAAAAAAAGAACGTTGACTTCCATACCTTTACAGTCCATCCCATATCAAAGGTCACGAGGTCATCGAGTATGAGAGTCTGACATGAGACTTTCGGTTTCAGCATGTGGATGACCTCTTCATCAATACTCTTGTTCTGTTGGGCCGATATCTCTGGCTCAAGAGTTTAACTGTTTTGAGAAAAGAGACAAGAAATAGTAAACTAAAAAATAATAAATAAATGCCACCCAAATCAAAAAGTTTCTCTGTTAAAACGAATATAAATGTTAAGGCATTTGAAGATCCTTAAGTACATGACCATCGAATTCGTTAATTTCATGTAAAATGTATTGAGATCTTCTCAGTGACTCAGTAATATGCATGATGGCTTTCCAATATTGTGGGTATTATTCTTATGAGAAGAAAAAAAAGAGAGAAATATTTGCTCTACCTCTGTTTTGGGATGAACGTTGAGATTGAAGAAGAGTCGGTTTGCTGGTCTTTCGACTCCTCGGGGAAATCTCCGCCGGGGTAAGCTTGGGCTTCTTGCTTAGCTTTGACCAGTATGGCTTTGACTATCTCAATGGCTTGAAGGATCTCATCCCCGTGGTCGGAAACTGGTCCCAGGGCTAGTCTTTGACGGCGCTTTGCCATCCGTTGAGCCCTCCGCTTTCTCTGAGCTGACATACCGATGTCTACCATTGTCAGAGACTTTGCGATTTATCTACGAACAAATTAATATTCAGTTCTGGATTATTATTTTTTTTGTATAATTGTAGCTTATTAAGTTATTAGCTATTTTTTAACGGTTCCAAAATATTCTATCAAATTTATTTCATCCATATTTTGTTGATTTTTGTCCGTACATAATGTGTCTTAATTTGGCATAGGCCTACCAGTCATACTGGATTTAAACTTGAAGTAGGTATATCATTAAATTCGTGTAACGTTGGCCTTTGGAAAAAATACATACACTTATGATATAAAATTGATGAGAAGTGGAATTATATGGTAACTACTACTATCCACTTTATTCCAAACTATTGGTGCATGGGAATGAGGGAACTTTGATTGAATTACCTGTTAACAAAGTAGAAATCTCGGGAGAAATCTCTTTTGGAGAACGTGATTGAATTCGCTGATTCAATGAAGAAAGTTTCGAAAGCACTTCAGAAGAAGCAACATGTGCACTCGGAAGCTAGATCAAAACTGAACACAAAGCGCAGCGGTTTGTTGACAAAAGAGACCATTCAACGCGCACCCATAGCAACCATTGTGTAGTCATCGAGGAAAAACTTTAAGCCAATCAGAACGCAGTAAATCTCTACCCAGTGAAAGCTAGAGCGTGGATAATGCACAGCGTAGTGTCACGCAGTTTGATTAAGATATTTGATGTAATATTATGTATATATTTTATTCCATGCTTTAGTCTACTTTACAACTATCCATGATTATTGTACCAGTCTATGTTAAGGATGTCTTGCTATAATTACGCTATTACAAATCCAGCCAGCTCGATCCCAATTGCTTTGCATACAGCGGAGTTCTATTCTCTCCTCACTTTGACCTTGCCTTAACTTTCAGAACTTTCACTCTCTCCCTCCTCACTTTGACCTTGCATTCACTTTCAGAACTTTCACTCTCTCCCTTCTCACTTTGACTTTGCCTGACTTTTAGAGCTCTCGTTCTTTCCCTTCGCCCTTGTTTGCCCGAAACTCTCATTTCAACCTTGCACTGTCCTTCAGCCCTTTCAGCTTGCTTCTTGTCTTGACTTTCTCCTGTCCTTGTATCCTCTCTCTCAATATGACTTTGAGCTCTCTATTTATGTGCTCAATGACACCCTTCTCCCTAAATACTCCGCAGCGCGATACTTGTGACCTACATGACTGGTCTTTCTCCATCTCTCTCGAAGGGTACATGTATATAAGACAGACTGCATTCGTATCTTAGGCAGTTAGGAGCGAAGAATCTGTCAGTGAAGAGTGAAACTAGTGAGCTGTCGAGAGTTAATTGTGTCAGTTAGTGTGACAAGCCTGTCATCACAGTGTTTGAAGCGAGAGTACTTTACGAATGGGATAGAGAGCCAACCAGTTCAGAAATGGTCTCCAGTCATGTTAGTCTATCTTCTTAGCCTGTTCTAACGCCTGCTGCATTATTTTGCCTCTCTGATTCGCAAGACATTCTCTTTTATCCATCCTTGTAAATGTGTTTGGGTTTGCTGTAATAAACTCTTCAACTGTAATTCCTGCCTCTCGAGTGTTTATTCTCCCCGAATCTCGGCCTTCCCTAACAACTAACCTTCAACATACAACGGGGCTATATTTTGGGACTTTTACTTCCTATTGTCGAACAATATAAGTCGCCGTTACACTGGTGTCAGAAGTGGGATACAGACTTTAACACGTGCTTTAAATACGATACAATGTCTCCGAGGAAGCGAAAAGCCGATCTTGAGAGAGAGATCAGGGAGTTAAAGGCAGAACTCAGCATCGCCAAGAAACAAATCGGCGAGCCGAATGATATCGACAATGACAATGATGCTAGTGAAAATACTGAATGGAGAGATGAAAATGAGGTGTCCATTCACACTGGAGTGAAAGTCCAATTACCACCCCAAGAGCCGTATAATGGTACAGGACGATCATGGGAGAGTTTTGTATCGTCTTTCAGAAACCTCGCGGCTACTTGTGGCTGGGAGGAGTCGGAGCAGCGTGTTCGTCTTCTCGCCTGTCTCCGAGGTGATGCAGCCGATTTTGTCTTCCAGCAGCTCGCCCCAGACGACATCGCTGACTTCGTGAATTTGATATCTGCGCTCGAGCATCGTTTTGCTGCAAGGAAGACGCCTTCTACGTTTGTGTCGCAGCTAGAATTACGCCGTCTTGGTCAGAAAGAATCTATTGCTGACTATGCTGCAGATATTCGCCGCCTCACGACATTTGGCTACCCGACGGCGGATGCTGCAACAAGGGAAATGATCGGGACCCGCCATTTTCTTCGAGGGCTTGGTGATAGCTCTATGGCTATGGCTATAGGGATGCGAGAGCCAGCGACTCTCCAAGAAGCTCGGGAGATTGCTGAGCGATTTCACCATCTTCAAGAGGAATCCGGCAGAGGAGCTCGACAAATCCGATCGGTGTCAGCGACGTCAGAGGACGCGGTGAACAATGAAAAGTATATTGAGTTAAGGCGCCGCATCATCTCCATTGATGAGCGAATCGAACAACTAACTAAACTTTTTCAGCAGCCGCCACGAGATGATCCAGAACGACCAGCGAGACAGCCGAGAGAACAGCAACCTCGTGATCGACCACCACCTCGTTGCTATAATTGTCAGAAGCTTGGTCATCTTGCCCGTAACTGTCGTGTACCACCCCAAAACGGTGGCCAAATTCCTGTACCCCAGTATGTTAGCAGTCGACCGAACTGGGTGCCGCAACAACCGCCACCACCTCCACAATGGCAGCAAACTCTTCCTTTTCAGCCGCAACCGCCGCAGCAACAATTCCCACCACCCCGGCAATGGCAGCAACACGTACCATTCCAGCCGCAACCACCGCAGCAACAACGGGCAGCAGAACCAGCCATGGACAATACTTCGGGAAACTAAACAGGGCCGACCTCATCGACCAGGTCGAGGCCGGCCATGGAGTTAAATCGGACCCTAGAATAATTCGCATTGATGAATCGAACGGACTAACAGCGTACATTGCAGGTAATGTGAATGGGGCCTCGTGCAAACTTTTGGTCGATTCTGGGGCAGCAGTGACAGTTATGTCGATAAAACTGTATGAACAAATGCCCACCGAAACTCGCCCAAAATTAATCCCCTTGTCGGATCATGTTCGGCTCCAGTCAGCGGATAAAGGAATTCTAAATGTACATGGAATTATTGGAGCAACTGTGAATGTTGGTTCTAAAGATTTTGAATGGAATGCATACATTGCAGATATAAGTGATGAAGGTCTGATTGGCTTTGATTTTATGCATCATTTTAATTGTACCCTCGAGGCCAGACGTGGGCTTCATATTGATAATATTTTGATTCCAATCGAACTTCAGGACTGTAATTCTATTATAAGTGCAGTTTATGTGAAATATGATGTTGTGGTGCCGCCCAGATGTGAGTTCATTGTACCAGGGAAGATAGACAATTGTGATATTGATTCCCAAGCATGTGCTATTATTGAGCAAACCGCTCATGAGTGGAATATAAAGAATCTTCATGTCGCGGGATGTCTCATCGATGTAACTCGGAATGATATTGATATACCAGTGCGAGTCGTTAACACATCAAGTGAAGAAATTAATCTTCATGCTGGAATGCGAATAGGTTCAATGGAATTAATCAGTGATGTATGTGATATGTGTAATAATGATGTAATCAAGAGTTCAAACCCCAGCATTCGCACAGTAAAGGCTGATTCGAGTAAAGAGGTTTCGCAAAAGAGCTGGCCAGATGACTTACAGACATTATATCAGAAATCATGTGAAGGATTAGACCCGCATACACAGGATCAGTTATTTGCCTTGCTGGATAAACATTCATCTACAATTGCATCTTCTTCTACTGATATTGGACGAACCTCCATTGTTCAGCACAGCATTGACACTGGAAATGCAGTTCCAATCAAGCAGCGACCTCGTCGCCCACCTCGAGCATTCATAGATGAGGAGGAGAAAATAATCGAGACACAACTTCAAATGGGCATCATTCGGGAATCAACGAGTGCTTGGTCGAGCCCGCTTGTGTATGTCAAGAAGCGTGACGGCACGACCCGGCCCTGCGTTGACTACCGAAAACTAAATGACGTCACAAGAAAGGATGCCTATCCACTACCTCGCATAGAAGACTGCCTAGATTGCTTAGGAGGTGCACAAATCTTCTCAACTTTAGACTTACAGTCAGGTTACTGGCAGATAGACATTAAAGAGGAGGACCGTCACAAAACAGCATTTAGTACACGGACAGGACACTACGAATATGTCACGATGCCATTTGGACTATGCAATGCTCCTGGCACATTCGAGCGTGCAATGGAACTCATCATGAAAGGCCTTCAGTGGCGAACCTTGATTTTATATCTTGACGACATCATTGTTATGAGCTCGACTATTGGGGAGCACATCAACCGTCTCGACGAGGTTCTCGGGCGCCTTGGACAAGCAGGACTTAAGCTAAAGCCAAGTAAGTGTCATCTCTTCCAAACTGAAGTATCTTACCTTGGACATGTCGTCAGCGCGGCTGGCATCAGGCCTGACCCGGGAAAAGTTGAACAAGTGCGGAACTGGCCGACACCGACATCGATAAGCGATGTCCGTTCTTTCCTTGGTTTGTGCTCCTACTATCGCCGGTTCATCCGTGGATTTTCGACAATTGCGGCTCCTTTGAACAGGCTACTTGAAAAATCTAGTAAATTCGAGTGGAATGACGACTGTAAATCAGCCTTGGAACAATTGAAAAACGTACTGGTTAGCGACAACGTCATGGCCTACCCCGATGACCACGGCATGTTCATTCTTGATGCCGACGCATCTTCTTCGGGAATAGGCGCGGTCTTATCTCAAATCCAGTGGGATGACGTCACCCAACGAGAAGTTGAGAGACCAGTCGTTTTTGCTAGCCGGACATTGACCAAAACTCAACGCCGATATTGCACTACACGACGGGAATTGCTGGCAATCGTCTCGTTTGTTCGCCATTTTCGACATTACCTACTTGGGAGGAAATTTCTTGTGCGCACAGATCATTCTTCCCTTAGATGGATTATGTCATTTCGCGAACCTACAGATCAGCTTGCCCGGTGGATCGAGATTCTCAGTCAGTTCGACTTCGACATCGAACATCGTGCTGGCAGGAATCATGGTAATGCAGACGCAATGTCTCGAATACCATGTGATCCAGAATCATGTGACTGTTATGACAAAGAAACTATCATTGAACAATTGCCATGCGGTGGATGTACAACATGTGTGAAGCGGCACAAGGCCTGGTCACAGTTCTTCGACGAGGACGACGATGTCGTTCCCGTTACCCATATGAGAGTGCAGCAAACACGCTTGAAATCAGTAAGTGACTACAGCGACCAGACGCCGCCATTGAAACCAGAGGACTCGAACCATTCAAGTCGACTCTCTAATATCGTCACCATGATATTAGTCGTAGTCGTATTCGTGGTTAAGATGTTTTGTCGACTTCCGAGGATTGTTTTGGATTTTATCTTATATATTGTTGTTTTAGAGCTTAGAGGATTACGTTATGTGAGAGATGGATTTGATGTAATGAAGAGAGGGAATTGGCCATCCCCATTTAGAGTTTCAGTAGTGAGAAATGCGTCGACATCGAGATTGAAGTCGAGAACTAAACATTCATCGGTTAATGTCAGAGCGAGTGATAACCTGCCCTGCGCCTCGGACACAGGTGCCATCGCTGGAGGAAACTCTGGGCAGCGGGAAGTCCTGCGTGATAATTTTGACCGAGAAACTTTGTTGACAATGCAACGTGACGACCCCGACGTCGGCATAATCTACAAGTGGATTTTGGAGTCTCCTGAAAGACCTAATCGAGCCTTAGTTCATGACAAAAGCCCAATCGTCAGGAATTTATGGCTCTTATGGACTCAGCTTGAATTAATTGACGGTGTTCTATACAAACGGCATGTCACTAATCATAAATTAACTACTACTAGACAACTCGTCGTCCCATTCATACTGCGTGATCAGATCTTGGAGTCTAATCACAAGTCTGTGCTATCAGGGCATCTCGGAATTAAAAAAACTTTCAGTAGAATACAACGATTTTACTGGTTAAATATGAGAGAATCTGTAAAACTTTATATTGGTAATTGTGTAATATGTGGTGCCCGCAAGCGTCCGACATCTAAACCAAAGGGGCCTCTTGGTAAATATAATTCCGGATTTCCTATGGACCGTGTCGCTCTCGATATCATGGGTCCATTTCCCATCAGTAACCAAGGTAACCGTTATGTTTTGGTAGTGGGAGATGTATTTACCAAATGGATCGAGGCCTATGGGATTCCTGATCAAACAGCTCGTACTGTCGCCAACATCGTGGTGAATGAATTTATCGCTAGATGGGGCATACCGTTGGAAATACATTCAGACCAAGGCAAGACATTTGAATCACAACTTTTCCAGCACGTGTGCCAGCTACTGGAAATAACAAAAACAAGGACTACACCATACCACCCGTCATCTAACGGTATGATTGAACGATTTAATCAAACACTTGTTAATATGATGTCTGCTTATGTTGACAAAAAGCAGGAGAACTGGGACTTAAATTTGTCGCTCTTGACATCAGCCTATCGAAGCACTATTCATGAGACTACTGGATTTTCACCAAATTTTCTCATGTTAGGGCGTGAGGTTAGAACCCCAATTGAAATAGCACTTGGTGTAGACAAGCCCGACATCAATGACCAGGACTATCATGAATACGCCGCCAACATCGTCTCAACGATGAAGGAAGCATACAACTTAACCCGTGAGCATCTGGCCTCACAAACTCAGAGACAGAAGAGAGATTATGATGCGAGACTATCAGTAAACACCTACAGACCAGGGGATTTAGTCTACTATTTAGACACAACTAGAAAGAAGGGACTTTCCCCAAAACTGAAGTCTGCTTTCTGGGTTGGTCCATGTGTGGTGACCAGAAAAATGAGTGACTTAGTGTTTGAGATTAAAGCGCAACAGAAGGGAAAACTTAAAGTCCTGCATCATGATCGTCTTAAACCCTTCAAATCTAATGCCATTCCACAATGGGTAAAGGAACAATCTAAGAAAGTTCGTAATAATGTTTCTTTTTCTAATACTTGTACTACTGGTACCCAGACTAGCCAGAAAGACACTTTCTCCCCTCGCCGCTCTTCGCGAAGATCTATTGCCCCTGACAGATTTGTATACTAAATTACCATAGATGACATACTCCAGGCATGAACTTGTTGATTCCGTCTAAATGCCTTGTGAAATATTTCTTTTTGCGGACATTGAGTGCCTTAACTTATATCGGAGGACTTGTTTAGGACGAACTGTCAGTTTTATATTTAATGGAACTATGACTGCTCCATAATGATTACCATGCGTACTTTCTATAATTACTTGGATCTAATTATTTTGTCTCTTCAATAATTGTTCGTACATTGCCATTGCCTGTTTTCTACTGTACTTTCCGTTCTTCTATCTAACCTCCCTACCTCTCTCTCTGTGCCTATCTCTCTGTCTTTTTCTCTTATCATCTATTTGAGAATTATGTGACTGGGTGGAGTTATTGCCACTGTGTTTACTCTTAGTACTCTTTCAGATTGTATGCTATTATGTTCAATGTTTTACACCATTTGTTTTTTTTATTTCTGCCAAATTACATAGGGTGTGCCCTAACTTTTGCATTTTTCTATCATCTATGTGCGGGCAAATGTACTACTCGTTGTTTTCGGTATGTTTTAAGTTCCTTCACATTATCATGACATTATACTGCTTGTTGTCAATTTCATGGTTCTTACCTTTCTTAATTGGTTACATCCTGCTACAATGTTTTTGTTTTGTTGCGCCATATAGCGCACGATGTACTCATTTATTTTTTATGTATGCATTTTTAATAGTCAGATTAGGTCATATAGTATTTTGTATCTTTGTTTATCTTTAATTCATTATACATGTGTACCTGCAACTGTTAATATATGAGTAAAGGTCACATTCCTTTGTTTTGTAAGTCTTCTTTTTTGGGGGGTAATGTATATACATCTTCTTAGAGGCCATTGGCTTAATTATTTTGCCTGTTTGTTCCATGCTATCTTTGCATTGTTATACGGTAGGGAACAAACTTGAACTTGTTGGTTGTGTACATAAGGCTCCTTTTGACAAACAACGCTCCCTCTCTTTTCCTGATTCTCCCTCTCTCTCTCTCCCTTTTCTCTCTCTCCCTCTATCTCTTTCTCTCTTGCCTCTTTCGCTGTCATCACCTTGCCTTCTCTTCTCTCTCCATTCTTTTAGTCTCTCTTTGGTTTCCATTCCCCATGACTTGTTTGTTGTACTATAGATGTTAAGTTATGCTTTTGTGTCATTGCGTCTGTTGCTAGAGTTCGACTGTACGGACATTTGTATTTATCCTACATTTTACTATACTGGTGCATGTTGCGTATTCGTTTTTCAATATTTGCTTTATTTATCATAATTTTACTGTTGCTTTTGCTTTTCTTTCCTATCCCTTTCTTATCCTTCTCTTCTGTTCTTCTTGCTATTTTTCCTTCATTCTCCTTTTCATCGCTGGGGACAGCGATATCTTCCGTAGGGGGAGGATAGTGTCACGCAGTTTGATTAAGATATTTGATGTAATATTATGTATATATTTTATTCCATGCTTTAGTCTACTTTACAACTATCCATGATTATTGTACCAGTCTATGTTAAGGATGTCTTGCTATAATTACGCTATTACAAATCCAGCCAGCTCGATCCCAATTGCTTTGCATACAGCGGAGTTCTATTCTCTCCTCACTTTGACCTTGCCTTAACTTTCAGAACTTTCACTCTCTCCCTCCTCACTTTGACCTTGCATTCACTTTCAGAACTTTCACTCTCTCCCTTCTCACTTTGACTTTGCCTGACTTTCAGAGCTCTCGTTCTTTCCCTTCGCCCTTGTTTGCCCGAAACTCTCATTTCAACCTTGCACTGTCCTTCAGCCCTTTCAGCTTGCTTCTTGTCTTGACTTTCTCCTGTCCTTGTATCCTCTCTCTCAATATGACTTTGAGCTCTCTATTTATGTGCTCAATGACACCCTTCTCCCTAAATACTCCGCAGCGCGATACTTGTGACCTACATGACTGGTCTTTCTCCATCTCTCTCGAAGGGTACATGTATATAAGACAGACTGCATTCGTATCTTAGGCAGTTAGGAGCGAAGAATCTGTCAGTGAAGAGTGAAACTAGTGAGCTGTCGAGAGTTAATTGTGTCAGTTAGTGTGACAAGCCTGTCATCACAGTGTTTGAAGCGAGAGTACTTTACGAATGGGATAGAGAGCCAACCAGTTCAGAAATGGTCTCCAGTCATGTTAGTCTATCTTCTTAGCCTGTTCTAACGCCTGCTGCATTATTTTGCCTCTCTGATTCGCAAGACATTCTCTTTTATCCATCCTTGTAAATGTGTTTGGGTTTGCTGTAATAAACTCTTCAACTGTAATTCCTGCCTCTCGAGTGTTTATTCTCCCCGAATCTCGGCCTTCCCTAACAACTAACCTTCAACATACAACGGGGCTATATTTTGGGACTTTTACTTCCTATTGTCGAACAATATAAGTCGCCGTTACACTTAGCATCATGATGTCACAATAGTAGCGCGACTTCCACGCATGCGCTTTGCACCTATCAGAGCTCGATTGGCTGGAATTCGGGTAGAAATACCCAGGGTAATTGACTATTGGAGGGTCAATATTGTAACTAATAGTAGTAAGATGGAAATTATGTTAATATATCGTCTCCAAAAGAAAGCACTTCGTCTTTGCACACATTCACATTATTTAGCCCATACTGATCCAATATTTTGAAAACTAAAAACATTAAAATTCGCTGACATTCACAGTTTTCAAACTGCAATCTTTATGTATGAATTTTGGATAAATACTAAACCTTTGGCATTTCGAAATATTTTTTGTTTACAATAGTGATATACATTCCTATCCTACACGACACTTATCCGATTTCCACTTAGCCAACCCCAAAATTAATATGGCCTATACATCGATAAGACACCATTGTCCAGATATTTAGAATGCTTTGCCTGACAATATTAAACACTCTGCAACTATTTATTCATTCAAAACATCGATGAACAAATATTTAATATCTACATATTCACAAACATTATAAGGGCTCTCAGAGGTTTTGATTGTTTGTTTATATATATTAATTTTAGATGACCAGTTCATTACCAATACGAATCGAACACTTACTTCACCTGCACACACACACTTGCACACACTTGCAATTATGTTTTTCTTCTTTAATTTCTTTCCACTTTTTATTTAGATACTTTCTGAACAAAATCTTTATACGTGACACTCTATTCCCCTACATGCTCCTATGACAGCGCCATGTACCCCCCCCCCCCCCCTTTTCCCGGCTGCTATCGACTCAAGCATTCTTGCTTGAGTTTGTTTGTTTGATTGTTTGTTTATATATATTAATTTTAGATGACCAGTTCATTACCAATACGAATCGAACACTTACTTCACCTGCACACACCCACTTGCACACACTTGCAATTATGTTTTTCTTCTTTAATTTCTTTCCACTTTTTATTTAGATACTTTCTGAACAAAATCTTTATACGTGACACTCTATTCCCCTACATGCTCCAATGACAGCGCCATGTACCCCCCCCCCCCCTTTCCAGGCTGCTATCGACTCAAGCATTCTTGCTTATGATAGTTGGCCTCAGTCTGCATTTATCTTGATTATTTTTTACTTACCTCCATACTTTCAAGCTTTCAATTATGCATTTTTATTTGTGTGTATTCAAGTTGTCACTCTTTATGTAAATCAATTATATTATATACTATAGGTTTTCCCGCCCAACTTCGTAAACTTAGCATCCGAATTAACGTTACGTTCATTCAAGTTCGTGTGAAATTGAATGACTGTGTAGATCAACATTCAAAAAGCCAATTGCGTCATTCAATTTCATTTAGTAGCATGCGATTTCATACTCTTGTCACGGAGACGTGTAAAACGAGCATTCAATTTAGAAAAGCGTGCAAAGAGCATTCAAATTCGCGCCAGACAGACGGTAGTATGTCTTCATGCATTCAATTTCGTCATTAGGCATACATATGTGACATTTGTGCATTGCTTTTCATTTGATGTTATTTTGTCACTTAATATACTTCTGCTTGAATAATTGTATGCAAATTTTACTTGGAGGAATGACATGCGTATTCGTTCTCTGTCATTACACAGGTTACTGTCCCCAGAGAAGGGGCACAATTTGTGACTTCTCTTCTAAGCACAAGCTATATATAAACAGATCTTGGACAGAGGTAGAGTTCAGGTGTAATAGACATGGACATGCCTGGAAACAAAATACAATGATGAATAAAGAAAAAGATGTTAAATGAAAAGAAAGAACGATCACCTACTCAATCAAGATTGATCAAAACAAACCATTTAAAAAATAACCCAAAAGGCATTTATAATGAAAAATATGAAGATATGAATAAAGAGATGTTTCAACAAAAATAAAGAATGTCGAAAGAAAGAAAAAAAAATGCAATATAAATATATTATACAAATAAGAAGATTGTATAATGTGAAATCATATCAGAAAAGATCATAGAGAAAAAGAATAAATAAATGAACATGAAATACTGAATATCCGAATGAACATCGAGCCTCATACTATGATTATGAGGTCTAGTTTTAATTTGAATGACCCGATTGCGAAAGAGGTTGCCCATAGACGAAAATGAAACCGCAATTCGCCAAAGAATTTACCTCCCACTCAACATTGGCGAAATTAAATGACCCTTACGCATTTCCAAATTGACTGAACCAAGCATTAACTTGAATGTGCATGTTTAGAAAATTCAGTGACTCGAAACGAAATTGAATGCAACAAGTTTTGCTCGAACAGGAATGCACGTTAATGAAATTGATTGCTGCTTTTACGAAATTGGCCGGGAAAACCTATATTATTGTTATTTGAATGTAGTATATTTGATTTATCAATAAATGCAGAAACATGTGCTAAAAATAATATATATATATAATTGAGAAAATAAACATATTAGCAAGTGTAATTTATGGAGCACATGTTGAGGTCGATAGCGCACATCTCCAAGACGATGTATATACTATACTGTAATGATGAACACGAGTCAGAAATAAATATGTAACATCAATGCTCTCTCTGAGGAGTTATTTTGGTGTGATACAGATGAAATTTATACATAATACAGAATATAATTGAGAAAACATACATATATTATCGAGTGTAATTCATGGAGCACATGTGAAGGTTCATGGAGGATATTTCGAGGTTGATGTACATAATATACTATAATGATGAACATGAGTCAGAAATAAATCCTCGCTCTAAGGGGATATTTTGGTGCGATTAAAGATGACATTTATACATATCAAGTAAATATAATTGAGAAAATTTACAAATTATTAGCAAGCGTAATTTTGATCTATTACTAATATGTTACTGAAATTACTCCAAAATCCTTGATTTTTAGGCTTTTCTGGGGTCGTTACCATGGCAACCGTTATAAATGGTGATGTCAATTGCATTTCATTACTTTCTTCATGGCGAGGTATTCTCAACTTTCAGTTTTCCGCATTCAAAAGTGTTTTTATAAATTATACTGTTTCATATTGAATAATACCGGTTTTAGTGTCGTGTTGCCATGGAAACTGCTGATTCTATGACGGACCTGCCAGTCTGAAAATGCTATCATATCAAAATATTATGTATAGATATGGGACCTTTCAAAATGCATAAAAAGATCTTGCCACCTTGAGTGGTACCAATAACCCAAATTTCTGGTCTTGGCCATAAACGTTTTACTCCTCTGTACGATGAGGGCGACATACATAATCCAAATTTTAATGAATATTTATATTTTGACCGGTAGCAGCAACTTTACCTTACAACTTACATTACAAGTGGAATTAAAAATCATGGGACTGCTCACAATTCTAAAGAAGATGAGACAGAAGGAAAAGGAGATGCGACTTCTTATGCTGTATCCTTTTCTACTGCGAGTTAACCATTCAGTGATCAAAATTTGAAGGACTACTCGTGAGCATCTGCCGGGTAGAGACTCTGTCTTGGTCCCATTCATCCAATTTCAATGTGGTAAAATTGGTCCGGCTAGCATTTTTAAATTTAACCGCTTGTTCATAAACCTACCCAAAATTTGACCCGTAACTCCGGCGTGGAGATACCCTACTAAATATACCCAAAATGAAGTAAATATTCATTAAATGTCCAAATAAAGATCATGAGTTAAAAGTCGTTAGACCTATGTTTATTACCTGTTTCATGTCAATTTTCTTGTTATTTTTGGAGTATTTTTCAGAAAAATTTTGATAGACTATTATATTATTCTATTCTATACTGTACACTTTTTCACAGGTTTCACGGAAAACCGCCGCACAATACAAGTGCATACCGATGGTGGGTTGCGGGCGGGCGCGCGCCTGTGTGAAGTTATAAATCTACCGTAATGTCTCAGATCCTCATTACGGTAGATAACTTCACACAGGCGAGCGCCCGCCCGCAACCCACCATGGCATTGGTATGCACTTGTGAAAAAGTGCATAGATCTACTAATATCACATTTTTATCGAAAAATACTCCTAAAATAACAAGAAAATTGACACGAAACAGGTAATAAACATAACGACATTTACCTGTAATGAATATTCACTTAATTTTGGGTATGTTTTAGTAGGGTATCTCCACGCCGGAGTTACGGGTCAAATTTTGGATAGGTTTCTGAACAAGCGCCACCTAGCCATCCTAGCACTGGATTTATTAATATTTGTTAACGGTAAGCCTCCCGATTTTCTCGCAATGTCATTTATTTTAAGTTAATATAGCTAGACTCTCTCTCTCTCTCTCTCTGTCTAGACTATGCACTTGTAGTTTTTGTATGAAATCTCATTATTTGACAAATTATCACATCATATTCTGTGTGCGTGCGTATCATGAATATTTATGACAATTACTAGCTAGCGCATGACATGGTATAGACCTCTAGGTTCCTATTTAGCCAATCAAATGCAGTGGAAGGAGGATGGCTAGGTTAGGTAAAAAAACGATGCGTCCGGTCCACTCTAGGCCAGCTGCGCTGAGCCGACAAATGTGTGTGCATTGATTGAACTTAATTTTTTTAAAGACATTTAAAGTTATATAATTTGCAATAAGCCTAATTTTAATGCAGTGTGTATGTATGCACACTCTTTGTAGGGCAAAGAGTCGCATCCAATTGCAATGAAATGCTAATGAAAAATGTAACTGCCATTTTTTAATGATTATAGATGTCTGATGAGCTGATGAGCGACTTATTTTTTAGCATAATGAGTAAGAGGAGTAGGACTAGGGGGACAATGGTATTTATGTGTAGATCCATGTAAAGTCTAGCGTTTTGTGGTTATGTTTGTAATCAATTTAAATTTTCTGATACCTACACTATTACACAAATTTACAGGAATACAGAGTCAGAAATGTAGGTTTTGTTAAACTTGAAGCTTGTGCACACTTGTTATACCAAAACTTTTCGAAAATCAAAATTGCATGCCATTGCATTTTAAGACACTGAACCTGTAGGGCTTTACTGAAAGTCTTTTAATTTTTAAATAATCAGTTACTCTTCACATAAATTCAAGTAAATTTTAAGAGAGTAATGCCTAGCACATACTCTTGGGAATCTTGTGATCTGATATTTCAAATAAATGGCAATCATTCAGGTGAAGTAGATGTGGGAAATCTTAAGTTCTAAACATATATATCATCTTCCGATTTAGATTTTGAATGATGCTAGGAATAATATTTTGTGCATTAATGCCTTCTAGTCAGCCAAATTGACTTCAAATCGTAGACAATCGCACTATAATGTTACTACAATTCAGAGCCAATTTAGCTTTTCCTTCTCCAAGGAAGCTTGAAATTCCTTAAAATTCAGCATATGACTATTCATTTCAAACATTTAAAAAGTTGAATGCTCATACTAAATGCTATTGCAAATACTTTATAAAGTGGATCGTAATCAGATCCCACACATGTAGTTTGGGGTGTGCTTAAGGTTTGAATTAAAACTGAAACAAAGCAGAGAAGAAGAACAAGTTGTGCCCTTTGCGCAATTTGCAAGTCTGATATTGCTTGATTTCTTATTTATAGGATTTTTTTACAAGACAACTTTCTAGGGCAAGTTGAACACTTTTGCCCTCTTTGTAAGTTTGTACTATTCCTTTATTTTTGCCTTAACCAAATTCTATTCAGAGGGCTGGATAATGCAGGGAAGACCACTATTCTGAAGAAGTTCAATGGAGAAGACATCAACACAATATCTCCAACGCTTGGCTTCAACATCAAGACATTAGAGCATAAAGGGTAAATAAGCAGAACTGTATCTCTTCTATTTGTTTTTTAAATAAAATTTCTATTATCGTTAAACATTATCATGATCCAGTACCTGAAAGAAAAAAATGCCAATTATAAATTTCTTTTTGTTTTTAACATTCTTCTTCTTAAATTAATATCACAGTCAAGCGCCGAAAGGTCATTAAAATGTTAGATTTATGTTCTGTAGATGATAATCTTATATGAGTACATGTACATAAATTCTGATGATTCTGTTATTATTCTACATGTTATCAAAGTCATATAATTTTATGTTGATCTACTTTGAAAAGATTGAGTGAAACTTACCATTATTTACAAGATGTAGAAATAATTAGGAACTTCCATGATATTTTTTCTTATTATTAATAAGAGTGGAAATGTAACAAATTTCCATAATTAAGTTACCTGGGAATAATGTACCAACTCACTGAGTCTGCTTATGAATTAAACACATTCCTGATACAAGTCATGATCAATAAGTGATTTAGTTGTAAGATCCCTTGTTTAAATTAGATAATTGCTTTATATTTAGCCATGACACTCCACTTACGACTGTTGAAAACTTCTTTGTACCCACAGGTTTAAACTGAACATATGGGATGTAGGTGGTCAGAAGTCGCTCCGTTCTTACTGGAGGAACTACTTTGAGAGTACAGATGGATTGATCTGGGTGGTGGATAGTGCTGATAGGAGAAGATTGATGGACTGCAAACAGGAGCTGCATTCTCTGCTTTTAGAGGAGGTATGCGACCATAACAAAACATATACAAAGATAATATAGCAAACCACCTCTGAAAAAATTCAGTGGCAAAACTTTGCCATATATGAATGCCAAGAGGCTTTTTTATGCCTCCGTTACGAAGTAGCCGGAGGCATTATGTTTTCGGGTTGTCCGTCCGTCCGTCCGTCTGTACGTACGTACGTACGTCTGTACGTACGTACGTCCCGTTCTCGTGATCGCGTTATCTGAAGAACCGATTGATGGATTCCTGCCAAACTTTGGTCATGTATGTATCTTGCAGAGCCGATGAACTGATTAGATTTTGGGGTTACGAGGTCAAAGGTCAAAGGTCACAGGGCTCATTATGTATGCAAAAACAGCTCGTGATCGCGTTATCTGAAGAACCGATTGATGGATTCCTGCCAAACTTTGGTCATGTATGTATCTTGCAGAGTCAAAGAACTGATTAGATTTTGGGGTCATGAGGTTAAAGGTCAAAGGTCACGGCTCATTATGTATGCAAAAACAGCTCGTGATCGCGTTATCTCAAGAACCGAGTGATGGATTGCTGCCAAACTTAGGTCATGTATGTTACTTGCAGAACCGATGAAGTGATTAGATTTTGGGGTCACAAGGTCAAAGGTCAAAGGCCACAACGCACATTATGTATGCAAAAACAGCTCGTGATCGCGTTCTCAAGAACCGATTGATGGATTCCTGCCAAAATTAGGTCATGTATGTTACTTGCAGAGCCAATGAACTGAGTAGATTCTTGGTTCATAAGGTCAAAGGTCATGGGCTCATTATGTATGCAGAAATAGCTTGTGAACACATTCTCATTAGAACTGACAGATGGATTACTATTTAACTCAGGACATCTTGCAGAGCCAATGAACTGAGTAGATTTTAGGGTCATGAGGTCAAAGATCAAAGAGTCATATATGTATATGAGAAATTGCTTGTAATCACGATATTCTGAGAACCTGTTAATGGATTACAATTGAACTTGAATTCGAAAAATGTGTTCTGTTTTGGTTTGTAAAATTGCTCTATGACGGAGGCATCATTTTCGACTGCGCGCAGTCGAATTCCATCTAGTTTTTTTTTTTTTTTGGGGGGGGAGGGTAGGGCGGACTTAAGATGCACACAACGATGGCCACTATAATAAAGGACTAATTTATGTGTTGTACGATTCAGAAGAATGAAGTGCAATACACTTATCTTCTGTAATTTAAATACTGTGTGTCTTTTTGAAGTTGTGTTTGAATGGGCCTCATTTCATTTCAACTCTATGTTTGAGCCTATTATACAGGCTACTTCAAGCATACAAACTATTGAAGTTATTACCTGTTACTTATAGTCTTCTTTGTCTGTCAATTTTCCAATATTATAAACATGATTTGATTAAATATAAACTTCAGTACATGACGTATTATATTATAATGGTTAACTTTCTTTTCTTCAGAGGTTAAATGGTGCTACGCTGATAGTCTTCGCTAACAAGCAGGATTTGCCTGGTGCTCTTTCTGCAGATGAAATCAGAGAGGTAAGATTAAGATTGTTTCTTGCTATGGGACTCTTACAACGAACCTAATCAAATGTGCCTGTGTGGGTGAGGGCAGGATGAACACTTTTTAATCTTGTTTTACTTTTGTATTATCCATTTATGATTTTACTTTGATCAACTATTGATTTGATTGTCACATACTCCTTTTAGGGGAGCTACACCTTTGTTTTTTTGTAGCTTTCCTTTCCTCTGTCTCTATTAATATTTGTATGACTTTACCTTTTGATGTATTTTTTTATGAAGAAGAATAAATAAATGAATTGAATTGAAAAAGAATAATCAGATAATCAAGATTCAGAATAAACTTCTTTCTCTCTCACAAGGGCATTTTAAATTCATCACCATTTTGTCTATTTGATGAATAAAAAAAATATCTTTTGTCAATTGTCACACACATTGCAAGCCAATGCGTACCCTTTACCAGGTATCTTTGTTAAATCATTGTGGATGTTAAGATAAAAAACTTTTATCCGTTTATTTTAATTAGATTTTCATGGATAGAGCTGTTGATTATGAGTCAAAAGTCACAAGATATGAAACCTTGTAGTGATACATGAGCTTTGAAAAATAGAAAATAGTTTTAGGTGTCAAAGGTCTTGAATACATTTATGCTTCAGAATGTGTTTTGTTGTCGTTGTTGTAATTTTCCTGTTGTTTAGCATAGCATGACTTTCATATTGTGTTGCATTCATCCCAAGGCATTAGAACTGGATAACATCAAGACCCATCATTGGTTGATTCTGGGATGCAGTGCAGTAACGGGTGAAAATCTACTCTATGGTGTCAACTGGCTAATAGATGACATTGCTTCCAGACTCTTCACTATGGACTGATCATGGTAAGTAAGCTAACTTTCCACTTACAGTGAAACCTGTATATAAAGTCTGCTCAAGGGAGACTAGAAATACAGTACACAGAGAAACCATGGTCAATGGAAAAGGTGGTCGCTAAAACAGGTTTTACTGTATTGATAATGTGTCATGAAACCCCTTTCAAAATTGCAGTTCCTGTTTTGGAAATGTGAACTATAGTTTTTTCATATTTTGAATCTGTGGTAAACTGGAAATCAAGTTTCTGTCTAATTTTCAGACTCATATTTGTGCAACAAATAGGTTCAATAAGAAGAAAACAAAGAAGGAAAAACAATGAGAAGATAAAGGTTTTCTTATGAACCCGCCCTGAACATTCTTCAAGCAAATGCAAGCGCAATAGGACACCTGACAATTCTTTTTTTGTTTTTACCACTGCACCATTCTGGATATGAATGTGATGAAAATATCTACTCGAACAAGTGACACAGAATAATGACAACAGACCACTGCGATCAAGTTTGCATAGTTTTATATGAAGTGTTAAGGAATTTGTTTTTCTTCATACGAGCACGTATAATAGAATATATTCATCAGACATAATTTATGTTAATATATGAATAATTAGTGAGCAAAAATATACAAATAGTTTTAGTAATATACATTCAATTACAGAGTATTATTGAAATTATGTACATTCAATCTACAATCTACTGATTGTCATGATATAATAAATATCTTATATCTTGTACGAAATATAAATATATGTAGATCACACAATGAAGGCACTTGTGATACAAGATGAAAGAGTTGTCATATAAAATTGAACAAGTATCTTCATCATGACTATATTCTATTATACCAAACAAAAATCTAGTTTTCATGATATCTAAACAAATTCCTAAATAAACTAGAATCTACCATGAGTTGGTATTCTTATTTTCAGTTGCAAATTGATATTCAATTGAAAATGGGTTAACCCTATCATATACATCAGGTATAAATATACTATGCTTTTACTCTAATACCAGTCAAATCTTGGGAGGGTAGGGGGGGGGGGAATAATACCTGCCTGTCTTGTATTGGTAAAGTTAGAGAGGGGATATGTTATGTAGCTGAATGTCCTGAGAATTAATTTCCACAATGAGGTATCAGATGAGGTACAATGAAACTTTCACTGGTATATAAAACACTATAAAAAAACAAAGGGAATGTTGCCAGGGAAAGAGAGAGAGAGAGAGAGAGAGAGAGAGAGAGAGAGAGAGGTGTATTTGTAACTAAGTAACTTGTTAACTAAGAGATCTTTTTAAAAGAGGTTAACTTTCAAGGAAAGGAATTAAATTCTTGTTTTAAACCCTTTGATGACTTAATTAACCAAGTTGAACATTGTGTTTGGACAAAAAAGTGCAATTTATATCCATGACAGATATTTTATGCCTTATTCATAGTGAAACAAAGTATTCTGCATCAAAATTTCTCTCTTGAAAGTTCATTTACGACTGTTGGCCAAAATATGGTTGTCATGAAGAGGTTAAAATAGACACATCTAGAATGGCTTTGCATCACTGATAGAGCTAGTTCAAGTTACATGTATTTGGCCATTCGTTGTCCCATACGTTACCAAGCATTGTTGGGTTCTGAACATAAATTGACATCAAGGCCCTGTTTCATAAAACATGTTCTTAATAACTGTTATAAGCTACCGAAATCATGGCATTTGATTGGCAACCAAAGGTTTAGTAGTGACATTAACAAAATAAAATCATCAGATAAACTTCATTCTTAGATATGTTTGGTAACATTTTGAACAAAATAGCTTGAATTTGCCCAATAATACCACTGAGGCTTCCATGACTAAGACTGATACCTGACAATCTTCAAATTTGTTTCACACAAGGCCTTGAAAAGATGTATGACACATAACTTACACTTATGAACCAATCAATGGCACTTTATCATCCAAAAATCATGCATATTTCATCATTGTTATTGCATAGAATCATGAAATTCAATTTATCCTGCTATTCAAGAGACCAGAGTTTCCTTTCAAATTTGTTCATCTGGCCTTCCTCACAGTGTTACGTTCAGGTTATTAGTCCTTGGTGACTTCATTGGGGTTTTGGACCTAGGACTCTTGGCCCTGGAACCAGGGGCTCTTGTGCTGAGCCCTCCAGGGCTAGGAGTCCTAGATGCCGGCCCCAAGGTCTTACTCAACCACTGTTCCTCATTCATGTACTTCTCTTCAAGTTCACTGGTGAAGTTCACCGTGGCATCCAAAGACCTTATCCCTGCGCTGACAGTATCCGCCTTCCTCCCCCGCGAGGTCCACTGAGTTGTGTCGGGTTTGATGGTGGAGCGCAGCTTCTGGAGCCGATCCGGTGACAGCGAGTCCCGGATCTGCTTTGGTTTCAGGTCCATGAACTGTTCAGCGACGGGCTTGTAGAGCGGGTTGTTCCTGTTCTTCTGCACCCGTTCCATCTGTCGCTTGCGCTCATCGCGTTCGGCTTGTATCATCTCATTGTGGCCAATCTTAAGCTCTCTGTAGTAGCCAGTGTATGTGTTGTGAGGTAGAGGATAGATATATGGGAAAGGATGTACCAATGTATAGCCAAGAGTAGTGACAGGATCGTTTTGAGTGGACATGTAAAGACGTACAGTAGATATAACAGGATTACATGATAGACGGAACAATGTTTGAATGAAAGTGAAATTAATGAACAGAGTGAACCATAATAGGAGGAAGAATGAAGTCAAAGCACCCCAAAGTGAGAAAAAAAACATAAAAAGAGTAGTTGGAAAAGTAATGAGACATGACACACACAAATGGACAAGTGCAAGGAAGATGAGATGAAAAAACAAACGTGAGAGAAAAAAATGTTTTATTCATTAAAAGACAATATAAATAATATAAATATGAAAATGGAATTATACATTAAAGGTACTATGTCCCTTTTGCAGCCAACCTCAAATTCTGTAGAACTTTACAGGAATTATGAATATGTCATGTATGTCCTATCTGTGAAATTTAAACGTTAGCAGTGTCCTCATATTCAAATTATGCAAGGAAACCCGTTTACTTGCTAGACTTCACTGTCAGACACTATTGAGAGACTGACTGGCTTTTTTTCTTTTTTGGTAATAACATACATGAAAAGAGTTGTAAAGGGTACATGAGCATTTGTCTACATCAATAACCCACTTCTGCAAATGGGACATAGTACCTTTAACTGAATTTTTTTAATTATAAAAGACAATATAAATTATATAAAAATCAAAATGAAATTATGCATCAGCTCAATCTTATGTTGATGGATAAGACTAGATGACAGAAAGCAACTCCTTTCCTGATCTAATCTTTCTGTCAATATAATTGTTCCCCATTTCAAAAGTCACCTTGATGAATAATGCTATGTAGATCTCATTAATTCGTTGAATAACAACATTGCCTTCCGTTTATCAATAATAGACATGAAAACTTATATATTGTATTATTTTTCATTTGTCATTTCAGAGTCACTCTTGATTTTCTCACAAAGGGAGCAAAATATCGGCAGCTTTTAGATCTTATCTACGATCTGCAGCTTTGTGATTTCCCCGGCCTGCAAGGCTACAAGAACCTCAAAACTATGTCTAAGAGTTCTGCGAGCTACGAGTACTGTGAACTCTATGGTCTATCTTATGAGCACACGGCTAGCTAGCTACTCGTCTTCTATCATGAACAGTTCATTTATCTGCTCTCGAGGTATGATCGCACTGCGAAGAAGAGAGAAGAGCAAAATTGAAGCAGAAATTTATTGAAATCGTCACATAGAATACATGAGCAGCTTAACACAATGTGATGCCCTACATTTTTGGAACATTAAAGTTTTTTATTTCGTGATGATATGAAAGAAGATGACCCTCAAAATGTTATAATTGGAGATGAAAGTTTGAATTCTGAGATAATTTTGGAAGAAAAAAGTTCTGTTGATATCTTTGCGATACATGCTAGAATTGATAATTTCTCTTTTGTTGAATTCCCCTTTGTTAAATACAAGGAAATTTAAGGTTTATAGTAATAATAGTGGGTTCTTGTATAGCGCTCATGTCTTGAACATTTGTCACTATTAATACATCAAAGTGTTATTTTTGACATGTTGCCAAGTCTACCTTCTATCTAGACCTACATCTGATTAAAGTAAAGATTCTCATTAGACAGATAGGATATATTTGGTTTTGTTGTCCCCTGGGCTATGGAAATGCTCTTTAACTAAACTCCCAATTCCTTAATGAATAACCTTTGAAAATTGGGATTACTTAAGAATATGCCACTTTCTTCTAATGAAAATTGTAACACTCATGAAAGGGCCGATGTGTGATGTAGGATTATTCCCAACACAACACAACATTCAATTTTTGCTATTCACAAAAAGTTTCTTGCTGTGCAAAATCAGCATTCTTGACAATTTGCAAAAGTTTCAGTCATGACACTTTTTGGTTTTACAGTAAAAGGTGGATACCATACTAAGATCAGTTTTTATCTTTGGTGATATTCATGTATTGACCAAAAAAATAAGAAATTATTGTTTGTTGTAGTTTATATTTATTGTGTGCTGTATATGTTATCCATAGCCCCTCTTCCGTCACTCATCAAAGTGCAATATTTGAGGGTTTTTTAATCTTGATTTTATAACAAAATTTGATGGTTTTAATAGAAACTTGTTCTAATAGGAAGATTAACATAATTGTCCCCTGCAACAATATTTGTTATTAGCTCTTTGTTATTTATAAAGATTTCATTTGTATTTTTTGTTTGTAGGGGAGGGAGGGGGGAGGGGGGGGGGGTGTTACATATTTTTTATAAGGCGCGTATTTAATAGAACCACAATAGAACATTATGCGTCTGGCAGGATCCCATTTGTCAGACACACAAAGATGATCGTAGGAAGCCTATGCATTATGTGGCCTTTTGATTTGATATTAATCTTGCAATCTGTGTATATACAGTATGAGACTGATTCTACTTTTTTTTCCTCAATGTACATTACTTGTAAATAATTTTGGGGGATACACATTCCTACCCTTATTAAATTATGGTGAAAATAAAGATGAATGCAAGAAAGGCATAACCGAAACAATTGTGATTTTTTTTTTCTTCAAATGTTAGTTGTATTACATCTTGTGATGTTGAGGTTGCAGATAGCTTTAATGTTTGGAGTCCAAGTACTACAGTGGAAACTTGTTATAACGAGGTCTTTAGGACCAAGGAAAAGGAAATTATCTTGTTAATTATATCAGGAATCTTGGTATATCAGGGTAGAAAAACAAAAGAACATAAAGAGCTGGGACAAACAAAATCACCTTGTTCTATTAAACAGATACCTTGTTATAACAGAGCTCTTTATAATGAGGTTCCACTGTGTAGTTCAAACTCCTATATCATCTGGTGAGAGCCAGAAGGGCATTGATTCATAATCCAAATACAGAGATAATGCCCTGTTAGCTCTCAACAGAGAGTATATACTAAAAATTCCTTGAGGGTAAAAAAAAAACATGCATTTGGGCATTTTTAAGACCAGGGCCCTGCCCTGTCTTTCAAAGAGTTGCGATCGATCCTAACAAATGAAATTCAAGTTCAAGACTGGTACCAATCACGAATCTGTACATGAGACAGGAAATGGTAAGTTTTCAACTGATTGAACAAATCCGGGATCAAAGCGGATCAATCGCAACGCTTCGTAGGACAACCTGGGAAGATGGGGAAGGAGAGGCGTCTTACCCGTAATCGATCTCTCCATCTCCATCCTTGTCCAACGTTTCTACCAGTCTGTTCAAGAGATGTGGCTTCATCTGCAGACCCGAGCTCTGCAGGGAGGGGAGTATTCAATGTAGGTTAAAACATATTGTATGGTTTTTTAATTTATCTTGCAAGTTGATGGAAGAGCATTTAAATCTGGTGAATTCAATGTACAGAATAGGTTAGAACATTGTATAAGTTTGAAAGTTAATTCATTCTGTAAATTGATGGAAGAGCCCTAAGATATTAAAGAGAAGTTGTAGGGCGGAAATATACTTTATTTCAATTTATTTCAAGACTGATTGTCATTAGAAAGCTTTGGGCTGTTTTCCTGAAACCATGGTGTGCTCCATACACAGGTACATGTACTTGCAATCACACATGAAGGAAGTTTTTTTACCACTCACACTCCTGAGAAGTTACTGTATTAATAGTTATAAGATCTCCTGTTTATAACCGTACTAAGAGTGACTAAATGTATGTCAAAGATGGAAAGCATGAAATCATAGTCTTTTTGACAAGTGTATCATGACTCTCATTTGTGGAATGCAGTATTTAAAAGTATTTAAAAAAAAATCACTTCTCATAACTATAATAGCTCAAATCTAAGAAGGACTTACCACTAGCCCTTTCTTGAATTCCTCCCGGGTGACCGTCAAGCTCTTGTCCTTGTCGTAGGTCTTGAAGAGGTCCCACACCCTCAGGTTGTTCACCGAGATGAACTCCCTCAGCATCTTCACAGGGTCCGGCTCCTTCTCGGGAGGCTTCTCAAACTGGCCGACGGAAGACTGGTAGACGACCAGGAACTCTGGACGAACCTCCTTCAGCTCTGTCAACAGCTTCACACAGTCTTTGTTCACTGTGATATCCTGGGGAATAGATGAAAGCATAATTTGTAAAGATCATATAGTAGCACAAAGCAAGATATTCTAAACAAGATGACGTAGAACAACTGTACAGACCAGTTTGGAGACGTCTGTAAACTCATTTTTAGTACCAAATCTGAGATGAGTCCATGGAAAATTAAATGTCTGTTAAAATTATACCGACATTAGATTCAACAGGTTTAGTAAAAGAACAGTCCACCTTTTCATGAGAATAACAGCTTTGGTTTTATAAGTAATCTCTAATATCAATAAAGAAAGAAGAAAGTATTCTCACAGAATCCTTTCAAAACTATGCTAAAATTAATTAAAAACTGCAAATAAAATACCTAAATGAATGGGACAAGGAATGAGCCGTAGCTCTATATATATGCGATGGAAAATACTATATAGGATAACAAAGAATTGAGCATATGAAATCATATACATGACATGTAATGAGACAATGTACTTACTGCAAGGTCTAGTAATTCTAGTACAGTGTTTGAATTGTTCTTGATTGCAATAAGTATTGCCATGGCTCCTGCTGCAGTGATAGGGTTTTGACCAAGCTGAGGGAATAAAAATGGAAAAAAAAGAAATTATACTTAGGATTCTAATAAAGAAGTTTAAAAAAAGAAAAATTCTCACAACTTCTCATGTATCGGAAGCTATTGACTTCCTGGCAAGATTTGTTTTAAAGATTAGTTCTCATTTGTTTCAGTGCTTTACATTCAGTTGTAAACACTGTCTGATAATCTATCAATCCTTGAAGATTTTACATGATCATGCCAGGAGAATTTGGAGTACATGGTTATACTATTCCTATTTTTCAAACTGATTTTCGATAGGTTTCAAAATATGATGATGTGTGATCTCTTCACTGAGGAAACTTAGTCTGCAGAACTTACAGACTTGTTCCATAGATGATTTGTTGAGGCCAAAGTCATCTCATTATATATTTCTATATTCAGGGATGCCAGTTTTCAGGTCAAAGTCTAATTTCAGGCCCTATGACACCTTCCCCGGCAATTTGTCATGCCACATATTGTACAGCACATGTGGGCTCTAATACTTCAGAGTCTCTTTCCAGGCTCATTTGGTGAAACCTACTGGTGTACTTGTATATATACACTGTATTGTTAAATGATCCCATGGTAACATGGATTATTTCAATGGCTGAACTAACCTTCAAGACCTTGATACTGTCATTGATTTCAACACCCTTGGCCAGCATGAAAGCGCCCTCATTGGTGACCCTGTTGTTACTCATGTCAAGCCATTGCAGCGTGCTGTTGAACTTGAGTGCCTCTGCCATAGCCAATGCGCCTTCGTTACCAAAGCCGTTCCAGGACAGGTTCAGACGCTTGATGCTCAAGTTTTCCTGATGATGGTGGAGAGAAAATGAATGATTTCAATGATTTCATTGTACCTAAGGAAGCATGCATGGATAAAGCTACCAGGGGAACTGTATCTTCTATCTGAGGGGCTCCATTATAGAGGATTAAACACTGACCAAAGACACTAGTGCATCATATTGGTTTTTAACAAAGGACCTAGCAGTTGCAAAAACAACCTTTCTTCCACTGAGCCACCATGACTATTGAAATGAATAACCAAATCACTTCAACCTGGGACAAAGCTCTTGAAAGTTGGGGTGCAGTATAATATCCATTTTACGTTTACTTTTTTTTCCTTCAAAGTTGGTTTGAATATTGCATCCAGTTGTTATTATTTATGTCTAATCATAAGGGCGTGGCTACATCCTATCAATATCTAATATAAGGTAACTACAATTTGAAGACATTCTCACATATACACAATCATGTTTCACAGTGTCTTGGTTTGTATTAATCAATGCAAATAGAAGTCTTCCATGTTCGATAGAGACATAATTAATGCAGGAACTGTTTCATTGATGTATTCTAGTTAATCAAAGTCAGATATCAAAGTGCTCTGCTGATCATTTCTGATCTTACCGCCAAGCCTCTGCAGATGGCTATTGCCCCTTTTCTCCTTAAGTGATTCCAGCTGAGATTTAAATGCTCTATTGATTCCGTTGCACCTATATAAACAAGAAGGAAATATCAAAGATTCATTTAAATTTTGGTTTATGAAAATAATTATGTAATCAATTTTGTTTATTTAATGAAAAAAGAAGAAAGAAACACTGATTAAAATTTCTTGCCTTTATATATTTGAAATTTAAAAATCGTAATCATTTAACTTGTTTCTTCAATTCTAGTCACTACGATTATGAAGCTGTTTGGTACACTTTCTATTGTGGAGGCTATCGTGTGTTTGTTTCAATATTTATACAAAACTAATATATAATTTCATTTCAGGTTTTTTCTTCCGAAAATTGTATTCTAGGATTACTGACAGTTGATTTTCAAACAGAGACCAGACTCACCTATGCCATGCCCTAAGATCTCTCCTCCAACTTCTCCAAATTCATTGTGACTCAGGATGAGCTCTTTTATTCTGTAGTTTGACTGTAAAAACAAAATCAACAACACAAAGATAAATCGAATCGATCTTAACTTAGTTCACATTGGGATAAGGCTCAAGTCAGGACATATAGGTGATTTTAAATTGTGATTGAAGACAAAGACTTTCAATCGATTTGGATGAATAACAACTCTTTAATATACAACAGGCCTTAGTCAATCTTGAGATGCAACACACAAGAATCTTGATATTTAACAATAATCATCCAAGTGCAATTTAACAGCCATGCAGGTATTATCTGAACTTTTAAATGAGAATTCTTTTAACCCATTTTTTCCACAACTCACCTTAAATGATTCTGTGAATTCATTTGCATCTTTGTCTTTAAATTCGTTACCTGCAATGGAGAAATGGAGAAAAGGATAAACAAAGTTGAAATGTAAATCAGTAAGTTTGCCAGCGGGTGGAATATACTGAGGCGTATAAAAACATTGGATGATGATAGGCATATCTAAAAGGATATCTTGTATCAAACATGACGTGCTGGTCAATACATTTACCCGGATGTGGTGATAGATGTACTCAAACCAAACTAGATCATCACTAATAAGCATGAAACAATGAGACATTGAAACAAACAGAATGGGAAATAGTGGCTTAATACGTGACAGAATCGTTCATGTTTTATCATTCTTTTATAAACATGGCAAATAAACATAAAACCTGTCCTTATTTTAATCCATAAAACTGAACAATGCAGTCAACGTGATCAGCCTTCATTTCAGTCTTTAATTAGTCTGTTGATTCTGATGTATTTCATTGCGTGCAAGAGAGGTTACGGTTGTATATCGATTAGATCACAACTGCATTAATATTTTTTTCTGCATATTTCTATTGAAAAGAAGTGGGTCCAATTAAAAAGACACTGGAAAATTGCCAATTAGGTAAATTGCTATCCATATAACCTTTCATAGAAATCCTTCAACGTAGGTAAAAAATCGACAGAAAATTGTTCAAGAGGTGAAAGTTATTATGATGGACTGTCATCGTTCAAAGCCATGAAAAGAATCTAACAATGAGATGCACTTAATCTAATTAAACTATAAAAAAATGATGAATTATTATATCATAGGCCATTTCATTTCGTAAGGTGATAGCCACACTATATCGCTGTACTCTGCACATTGCAGGCATGAACACCTTTTTGTGACATCTTTTAAAATGCACTTTATCATTTAATGAAATGTTCACTTTATCACAATTAAAAGTTCAAGTACCCGAGTCGTGTCATAAATAATGCATCATGGAGATTACCAAACATGGGCCCAGTCACATTTCAAAATTTTTTACTTATTTATTAAGTATAGGTGAAGAAAAAAAAACATAAAGACATTGTAATAACACTGTTTTAATTAGTCAATAATTTTCAGGAAGAGTTTTGGTTGGAACCTGCCGCAAAAACGGGAGGGTCCATTCCTGTTGGAAGGGAACAGCTTTGCCACCATGCACTTTGACTGCAAGTGTTGATATTGGGAAAATGACTTTTCCACTATTCACCACAGTGTTACACTTTGTACCTTAGTAAATTGCAGATTTTTTAATTTTTTAAATGCATTCATAGTGTTTACGCTATATACACACTGTGTTACATAATGCAATAATATGAGACTTTTGGCCACTGTAAAATGGTGTGTATGCATTACAGTATGATTACAGCTCTGAGCTTGAACACACTGCTGACAGTAAACATGGGTGACATCTTTTTACACGATGTACCACAGTAGGACACACTGTAACCATGAAGACTCACACAGTGTGTATGCATTAAATAATGATCATAGAATTGATTTTGAACATCAATCCACTGTATTCACTCCACGTTCAACCTATGCACCACAGTGCGCCACAGTGTGATCAAATACCGTGTTGACATCTACATGTACATGAGAACACAGAACCACACTGTGTGTGGATCACTAAGTCTATTAATTACAAATGAAACGTTTTCATAGTCTATAGAGTGAATACAATGTATTCACACCATTTTCAAATCATGAACCACAGTGTGCCACCAAAAAATCATATTACTGTCAGCAATGGGTTCAAGATCAGAGATGTATGAACCACACTGTGATCATATGATTTATAATGCATTATTTAACACACTGTGTTTACATCTACATAATTATGATCTCTAACTTTAGTTTGACCATGTTCACAGTGTGACATACTGTGTTCACACTCAGTCTTCACATTAAAATATGCCACAGAAAATGTATGAATAACAGTGAATAAAATTTAGAATATATACACAGTGTGGCACAATGTGTTCACATCTGAATGTGATCTTAAATTTGATTTTGAACACGTTCATAGTGTGAAATACTGTTTTCACACTCAGTCTTCACACTGTGCCACAGAAAATGTTTGAATAACACTGCATATAATCTAGAATACATACACAGTGTGGCACAATGTGTTCACATCTGCATGTGGTCACAAATTTGATTTTGAACATGTTCACAGTGTGATACATGGCCACACTCAGTTTCCACACTATGCTACAAACCAATATGTGACATATTTATGTGCCCACAGAAAATGAGTGTGTACTCACCACAGTGTAATTGATAAGGAACACGTTCACAGTACCGAGAATGTGAATAAATTCATGTTCAATATTTTCATACTGTGGGACACCATCCAAGTGCTCTTTCTAATATGAATGATTGAAGTGATAATGGTCGATATCTCACCAGATAGGTTAACTCTTCTCAGGTTAGTGTTGTCTAGTAACATCTCTCCCATCGCTTTGGCTCCTCTTGATCCTATTTTATTCTCGGCAAGATTCTGGTAAATAGAATGATAAGAGAAAACACAGTATCATAACGACAATGCAAATAATGCCAACGATATAGAGAAAGTATAATTACATGTGTATGACAGCTACAAAATGTTTTTGTTTGGTTGGATGAGCTTTTCATGTAATGAGATTTACGTGGGGATGAATGAAAAACGTATACCCCATTTGTGATGACCATTGTCACGGTCATAATATCCATAATAAGTAAACTATTGAATAATTAATAGGAGACCCCCCCCCCCCCCTTGCTATGCCATTGATCATTATCACACGGGGTGGTGGTGACGAGCCGATACTGAATGGTAACGCAGAGGCGTTTTCATAGATGACCATACTCGTAATTAATTTTTACCATGAAATATAAATCGATGAGTGTGCTAATGGGATAGGCCTCAATGGAAAGGCAAATTAGGGTGGAAATGAGGAGAGATTAAAATGGCTATAGAGAGCATTGAAAGAAGCTTAAGTTGATAACGGAGAGGAAGGTCGGCCGAAAAGAATAAATAATTGTGAGAGTAAATTGCAGATAGATAAAGAGAGAGAGGAATGGATGAAAATGCTGTTCAAGAGAAAGAGAGTGGGTGAAATGAAAACGTCAGGGTGAAATGAAAACGTCAGGCAGAAAGAAGGGAAAAGGGAGGGAAATGGAATTGTACTAAGATATAGGGACATAATATATTCACAGAATGTGGAGTAACAGGGTATGAAACGCTGAAACGGATGGCTCAAGACCGAGGAACTTGGAGAGACACTCGATATAAAAAATTTGATTGGGTCACTGAACCTGTCATAAACTGACAGATCACTATTGATGATGATAAGAGAGATAAACTATAGACAAAACACAAAACCTCAGACAGAGAAAGAAAGTGATATGTATAATTAGTGAGAGATAGAGAGATATTTTAAGCCAAGGCGGAGATTATGAAAAGGCAGAGACTGGAATAGCTACTGAAAAGAGCGGCTAAATAGAGAAAACAATAAGTGGTAGAAGGGGGGGGGGGGGGGGGGAGTAAGATACAGAGACAGGCAGAGAGAGGGACAGACAAACAAACAGAGAGTACAGGATACTTACAAGGTCATTTATGTAGCAATTTTCTTTGAGCATATCGGCAATGTACACGCCACCATCTCCCTCCACCCAATTATCCTCCAAGTCCAAGGTTAATACTGTCGTGTTAGCCTGAAAATAAAATATTATACAATATGGTAATTATCTTGATGAAAGTTATCATGAAGGATGTCTGGATATTTTGCACAATGCTCATTGTTACAGCAGTGAATGTGATATCCTCGATCAAATAGTACACAAACACGCCAACACAATCTACAGTAGGCTTGCGGGTGCACCATGTGTGAGAGAGAGAGAGAGAGGGGTGGGGGGGTTGAGGAGTCCTGAAAATATTTACAATCGTATTTCATAATATACTATAATAGTAGTATAGCAAAATCGCTTCAGGAATGATTCGTCACTTCGTTTTCGTAATCAGTTTCAATCCATTCATTCAATATCACATTTATAATATACAACACAAGACAATAAAACTAAAAACTAAACTAAAAACAACAAACACGTTCAACCAGAATCAAGAGATGCAACAAGTATAATCATATAAAATTAAAATCATCATAAAACTTTTTCTTAACGTTTTAATGTGTTTTTTACGCGCCTTTCCACGGTTCCCAATATCGTTTATAAAACATACCCATCAAGAGAAGTTAAAAGGCAACATTCTATCGTAACACACCATACGATCACCCTTTCGTTTGAAACTTTCAATCAATATTCTTCCAAGAAAATGTTCACAAATACAATTTAGCTTTGAACATTCAAGATTCAAGATAATTTATTGTCATGTAAAAAAAAAAATTCTCGGACATTTGAAGGTGCATACATGTATTAAAAATACATACAAAATAATTACATTTTAATATAAAATTGAACAATCATCAATCATTTCAAACGATACACAATGTAGCTAGCATTTGAATTGCAGTTTGTATTCATTGCAAGATATTTTGGTGATGGGGGAGGGCGGGTAAATGTAAAACTTACCACAAGGGCTACTGCGATGGCTTTGGCGCCGTGCGGACCAAGGCCATGGTGCTTCATCGACACCCTGCTCGTCGTCATGTGACGTAAGAAATGCGAAGCTGGTACCACGCCGATGTCCAGGCATGCCTGTTTGTAGGTCTTCCGGCCCGTCGGGTCATACTCCTCTATCTTGTCTTTTTCTGAAGGAAGGAAGATAATTACATGTATTTAGAAAAAGTTGCTTCGAAATCACGATTCTCTAGCATTCAATCCATGCGATTCAACGTACAATGTAAGGCCAAATAACGCAATTTGATCGGTAAAATCATTTAATCGTCAAGTTTAATCTATTTATTTGTTCATGTATATATTTTTATGAGACCATTAATGTAATAGGGAATGGGCGCTAACCCTGGAGCGAGAGTTGACAGAGGTCCTCAGATAGAATTTGTGCACTTTGTTGTAGGCCTATCTGTATTGTATGGAATTCAGAGGGAAGTGCGCACGTTCATATTAAGAAGTTTGATAAAAAGATTGAAATATCATGATCAGGGATGGTGCCATATAATTTTCAAACGGACACCTGTCTCAACAATCACTGACAAGCGGGGGGGGGGGGAATGTTTAATCCTCCAGGGGAAGCGCTTCATAATGACTATCATTATTAGTAATGTCTATTATTTAAGTAACAAAATCGTAGGGGGGAATCGCGTCCCTGTCCCGGGATAAATCCGACATTGTTCGTGATAGCCCGATCGAATTCAGTGTTAGAAACAAAAAAGTCATACGTTATTGCCTCGTGTGCTTATTCTTTTCATTCCTATAGTATACTAAGCAGATGAAAATGATTTCATTTTACTTTTATCGTCATCCAACAAGTTCGATACATTCATGTACAAAAGTATATGTTGCAATTTCAAATCCAAAATGCCTAAACATCATTGCAAATCAATATTGAATCAGTTACGCAGTCGGAGACCATGTAGTAAGCCAAATATTGATTCAGCTTTCAAATTGACCTGACTTGTGTGTCCTACATAATAGTCATATTGATTGACCGGATGATATAGTTATACAAGGATGTCAGACTGTAAATAATAATTATTGATTGCAATATCCCTTACAGAATCGTACCGCGCAGAGTTCTAACTGCCCTTAATCACATTGCTCTAATTGCTCTTGGGTATATACAGCTACTCACTTGACACAATAATTGTGTCGATAACCTTGGTAACTATGGTTGTTTGCCCTCCACGTATTATTTGCTCAGAGCTAATCGCATTGATAAGAACCTCCGTTGGTACATCGAAATCCGGATGAAGAAAAAAAAAATGCTATTGTTTGTATGCGATTGAAAAATAATAATGCGAATTCTCCAAAATGAATAAAAGAATGATATGCCATATGTTCATGGCCTCAGGCGGCAGTACAGGCTGTGAAATAACATAATTATCAACGGGATGAAATAATAACCTTATAAGTTTGGATTGGGTTGTCTAGGAGATATTTCTGTGAATATTTAATTCACCTCGTGTTTTCAAATCTGCCATTAATGAGAATTATGCATCATGCGAACTTGGTACTAATGTATTCCAATTATATTGATGTTTCTTCCAAGAAGTCCTCAATGAGGAACTAATTATGGTGAATTCATTTGTTGCATGCTTGTATTAAGATATATATCACAGGGGTAAATGGGGGGGGGGGGGGGGTAGAAAGCGAGTAAAATGGAATGGCACTTTCGCCCCCTTAGATTCGCTCTGCTGCATCTACCTAATATTAAAATACATGTACATGCCTGTCTGAACCCCGCCGCATAAATAACTGGAAAAACTAATGCCCCGTGATATATCTAAATTAAAAATTATTAATGTACATGTACGTACGCTGTGTGTTAATCCGCTTTGCATTACTTGTTATTGCTATATCAGGCAAATTTAGAAAAGCGATTTCCGAAAAAGACTTCCAACTAATATATTTGTATATCCTTATATTTACCATCGATTTCTAAGTCTGTATCCCATCCGCTGTCGCTGTGGTCTGAATCATCATCTTTCCCCATCTTATTCCTCTTGCTCGCCACGGAGGAGCTATCCGTGACGGACCCGACCCCCGACTCGTCGCCGCCCCCGCCGAAGTCCTTCGACTGGTCCATTGTCAGATGGGCGGTGGCAAGGACGGGGGCTCCACCAGCTGAGTCGCTTTCCTGTCTGACCTGCTCGCCCACCGTCACTGGCCGTTCGTCATTGACGCTGTGATGACCGTCGACGTCGTCACCGTTATGGTGGTCCCGGTCGCCGTTTAGAAGGGCTTGTTCATGCTGTGTACAGGAAATCAAAAAAATATAGGAAACATCATTAATGAACGGCATGAGAATCGGTGCCGATATTTTTTTAAGGCACCAGTCGGGCCAGTATTTGGCAACCGCCACCCCTTTTTCGGGAGGGAGCTGGTCTCTGAGATTTTAATGTCATATGGATTAATATTATGTCAGACAAAATTCCATCAGGAGGTTATAATACTATGGATACACAGTGCACCAACGGTGACTGTCACTATCATAAAGTGCCAAATTTTCCAGAAAGTTGATATTCAGGCACCAGACCTCGGTCCACCCCTCCTCATTAATTCCCTCGGAAAAAATTATACCATTGCATCTTTCAAATAAAGTAATATCGTTTCGGATGCTTGGACTTCATGATTTAACAAACAATAACAATATGTAACCGTACCTCTTTAAAAAAAAACATTCACACACGAAAGAAAACTTTAAACAAATGACAACTATGTATCTATGCTACGAGACCTATCACAACTTAGATTAAGTTCTATTTTCGTTTGCTCACGCAAAGACCACGCAATAATGTTTCGTTTTCATCTTCCTTTCAACCATTCTTTGTTATCATTCTCTCTCTCATGAACCAATCTTATTTAGTAAACCAACCCAATAATTGCTTTGGATATGAAATGTTCAGAATATCATTGTACTGGCAAACAGTTATTATCTTTCACAATCGATTCCGTTAAACGAATTTCACTTCAATCAGTTTCCATTAGTTACGGATAAACCAATATAATTCAGCGCAATTAACTGCTTGTATGATAATAATTTGCAAGTCGATATATAGAACTCATACGGATATTACTGAAATGCCTAGATGAGAGCATTATTCCATTTTGGCTAGCAAACGAATTCAATTTTCTGAACGATTAAGTCATGTATCAAACATCATTTCATTAATAGTGGCATGTGTCATTCATTTTGCCAAACTCATCGATTGGTATCCAATTATCTACTCCCATGAACCCATAAACATGGTCCTCCGTCTAGACGGTATGATTATGAATGACAATATCGACTGTTGTTATTATTATCATATAATGTGGGGACGATGTTATGACAGTCTATATACATTAATATGTTTTCATTGACATTTTCAGTTTATAAATCTGACGAGTATTATGTATGCCACATTTCAGAAATGCAAGATTACATTATACTTCCAATCCCATGCAAATATACACTTATTCTGTCTGTATTACATTATGTCTCTCTCGGTCTCTCTCTCTCTCTCTCTCTCTCTCTCTCTCTCTCTCTCTCGTCTTCTGGTTGTCGAGGAGTATTATGAAGGATGACATGGTTGCAGCCATCATTAATACCAATCATTCATTTGAATTAATGCTACCACATTTTGTTATACCGATTTGATGTGTTTCGTTTAATATGAAACACACTAATCTATTGAAATAATTAAATGGGTACTTTAAAGTAGACTACAGGTTAGAGTTCCAGTAAACGATAGGCTACAGCATGTGCATAATACTTTGCGAGTAATTACTATATTATCAATTGTGAACGCTTTAGAATTCCTGCCAAAAATAATTCATTCATCGTTTCACGCCACACTTCATCGCACCAAGCACAAACGTCGTCATGACATCCGCAATAAAAGAGCAACTACAACTATTTTGTAATAGCATTGTGTGAATAAGCAAACACACGGAGAGGGGCAATGGATCATAAAAACCACCCGCCAAGTCACAAGGTTGTTTTGGAAATGTTTTTCTTTGATGTTATGTACAGTATACCCTCATTCGGTTTTGGATCTGTTTGTTACTGTGTATGCAACATAGGCACGAAACCAGCTGTAGGCATACATGTACATGTACCTATAACGACCCCCTTTCATACAAAAAACTTGAAGAGGGGCTGCATTCTCCTGATGATGAACGTGATATAGGTGGAACTCAGAAATAAATAAATAAATAAAATAAATAAAAACTCCTTGCTCCAAAACATTCCGCCTAACAACCCCTGTCTTGGACACCCCCCCCCCTCCCTGTGTATCAACTTTCTGGATACTCCAAGGTCTTAATTATTCCCCATCTCGAGGATTGAATGGACGTTTCTGTCCATGAGACGAACAAAGTATGTAAGGTTCTCATAGCAATTATTCTATACTAGCATGACCGTTATCAGAACGTATATTACTTTGGTTTCTTCTACTTAAAATAGAATTACTTACATACCAGAAGATTAGGCTATACAAATACAACAAAAACACAATCAATACGAATACATACAGTAATCACATTTATGTACCAGAGATAAGGGTCCAAATCAAAACTGCAATCACTCTAACTTATCGATGGTCTGCGATGACTGCGAACGATCAGTATTGGGCATAATCCTGTTAAAAAGTCCCCAATATCCAAATTTGATACAAGGCTCACCAGTCACCACATCAACATGATAGATGGACGAAGGTCTTTGCGATGAAAACTTGATTTCTTCTTTCCCTTAATATACATGTAAAATAATATTAAATCGACATAAGAAGCCGTTGTTGTGGATACGACGAAACTAATAACACGTTCTACTCTATCGTAACCCGATTGTTCAAGTAAAATCAGCATCCGCTTTCGACAATCTTTTTTTATCGCCCATAAATATCTTAATAACTTCGCCGGATTTATGAACATCTTGTTTGCTTTTCGTTTGGAATTATGTCTGAAGTACCCCTCGAAAGGTCATTAGTCATAAAAACTATCAGAGAGATGAAGTCTAATTAGACCTTTGGGTGGGAGTCAAGTGGAAATAAACCAATAAACGAACTTTTTCAATATATTTGCACGAGTGTTATCGAATCATAAAATCTAAAGTGTTTGTTTAAAGTTAACCTCTCAAACGAAATTGAATAAACTTAATAATCAGGTATGTTCATTTGTGTTGACAAAATTAACAGATATTTTTTTGCTTATTAAAAATGAATAAGAAAATCCTAATCTGCTAAACTCTGTATAAATATTTGGTTTTAAAAAATACACAAGGATTTGACTAAAAATGACGGTTGCATAGCATGTGCCAAGACCGTGGGGAGGGAAGGGGGCGGTCTCACTACATGTACATGTAGTCGAATTCCCCCCTCTCCCTTCATTTTCTATCTTTCTATTTTCATTCTACTCCATATTCCTAAGTCATTATACACCTCTGCAAATTAACAAGAGTCATTTAAAAACAATAATAAAAAAATGCAAATAATTGCAAATTTCATAGTAAATTTAGCTTATGTATTATAATTTGCGCTTAAATCTATTCGATTTTGTTTTAAAGAACGAAGCACACCGACAACTGGCTGTTTATCCCGAGTCTCGTGTAGGCCTTTGTTATGCAATCCTGCATTCTCTTTTTGAAAATGGAATAGAGATATATCTATTAACAATACTTTAACAAATGACCAAGGATTATCGATCAGTATTGTCACAAAGACATCAATAACGATTGTAAACCCTTTCTTTCAGCGTCGAATTGCATCTCTTAAAAGAACGTGTAAAGTCAGAAAACGTCAGACACAAAGGGGGGCTTTGAATGACAAAAGTCGGTTGTTTGTCATGCCAAATTGTACGAACAAATAAAGAAACTATGGTGTCTGCGCATGGAGGAGTTTGATTTTCCAATTATTGAGAGTATGAATAATTAACACCTCGCCGTGATACAGGAAGCCATTTAAGGGCTTTCAAAGTGTTTCAGCATTTAGATGTTGATACCATGTATGATACCATACAGAAATCCTATTTTGGTTCTCTGTCTGTATTTCGAAACGTTTTAAACATTGTATTAAACACTGATTCGGGATGCAAGATCAGTCCGTGCAGGCTCGATACTGTAATACAATGAGATTATAAGCCTACGTTCTGTCCTATATGTATACAGTATGTCTCATCTCCCCGTTTTTTCTCCACCAGTAATAATGGCATATACCTGTTAAGACCAACGCCCCCCCCCCCCCCTCCCATACCACTGCCCCTTCAATGGATACATTCACTCTACGCATACTAACAGAAACACATTTGAAACAGACAATATTCATGATATCGTGCCGTGGGGAGAAAGATAACGGGCCGCTGATTTGGGGAACTTTTTGGGAAATTGCCCCTTCTCCTCCTCCATAAATACGGGATAATAATGTTGACCATTTCATATATACTACAGTATGTATGCAACGTATGCATTTCTAATAATTATGTGTTGCCCCCTCACCTCCCTGTCCTCCCCTTTTCGTCCCCTATTTGTCCCCTCCCCTCCCCATTCTTAAAATGATTCGACCCACCGATTTGAAATATAAAACACGAGTACCCTTTCCAGAGAAAATGATGATAAATTAAAAAATGAACGAGGGCAATTTTAAAAGCGCATACAATTTTTATTCCATTTCTATATGTCGGGAATTAAACAAAATTGTTATCCCGCTCTATACAACAATAAACTAAAAGTCAGTATACTAAGAAAGTGACGCTCAAAAGACGCAGACGACAATATGTTCCCATTAATCACTATGGCTATCGATCTGATCGATACAGTTGAGAAAAGGATGGGTCTGGTAGAACAATGGAGTGATGTCACAATGCGCACAACTGCCAGGAAAATGTCATAGAAAGAAAGTAATGGCCAAGGTTGATGTATTTTTGTTTTCATCATGATTATATATATTATATTGAGTACAATTAGGTTCAAGGGCTCCTTGAGGTAGAATACAATTTCTTTTTCATTATTTTCACAGTTAATCGATACGAACTTTATTGATCGAATAGCTCTCACATCATTCGGGGGGGGGGGGGGTGCATCGGTTCTTCTGAACATTGGCCTGAAACAGTCTGATTAATTTACCTGCAAACCAATGCTGTTGGCATTGTTCGAGTACTTTATATTCTAGCTACTTCTTATATACGACTCATCATACCAAAAATATTTATTTTGGGTGTATGATAGCCGTTAACCGCAGAAAATAACTATGTTCAATATTCAATGTATTTTCAAGCATTATAGCCAAGAGAAGGAAAAAAACACTTTCATGGAATTAATAGCATTCGTGTCGTTTGGATCTTTCTTAAGGTAATATGATTTTAAAAATCTTGCATGTTTTTGTCTAAATTTCTCCAAACTGCTCTAATCCATCAACATCATTTTAAAATGACAAACCAAAATGTTTTAAAGTTACTTTTATTTTTATTTTGTAGATGCGCATAATCTTGACTATAATCCGGGCAGGTAAAGTGATCATTGTAATCAAAATATATGTAGGAAAGAAGAATAGTAAACCACTGAAGATCCTTATCCTGGTAGCCAAAATGTTATCACAGAAAGGACCATTAACTCAAAAATTGACATTTTGCATGTATTTTTCGTACCCGTTGTCTTACAAATTATCTCAGTCTTTCCAATAATCATTATAATTAAGTCCATCAAAAAAGCATTTTGTAAAAGACGTTACCTATATATTCCACTGATGAAATATTACATTAACATGACAATCGATTCTTTTTGCAACCCTTTTCAAGAGCAAATTAATGTTGGGTCTCTGCATGGCAGAAATAATATCACGTGGCAATTTGACAATGACATTGCCTGATGAGATGGAGCTTCAATGGTTGTTCTGAATAATTAAAAGAAGCGAGCCGTGAAGGACAGTAAGCAAATTATGAGAGTTATTTGCACCGTGGTGTAAATATGTAATCTATCCGACCACTTTCCATCAGTGTATATTGCAGTACTGAAGAATTGGTGGAATTCAAAGCTTGAGGCTTGTTTGCATTTGGGCATGCAAAAGATATAAATTTTGATCGAGAGAAAAACTTCTAAAATGGAAATGTAAGCCTACTTTTCATAGAATAATTTTGTATTTATAATGTAATTGCTACATAACAATCTATTGTTGTATAACAATAATTTTATATTTATTCAAAACAAAGAATATTAAACACGACCACCAGTTCTTTCGAAAAAATTAAATCAAGGGCAGTATTTTTGATAACCGAAAGTATTACCTTTATAAACCATATTCGGTCTATTCGTAATACGTCATTTTAATGTTCGCACATTATAGACGAGACTATTGAATAGCATTGCTATTAGTTGGGTTTTTTTTCTACAGTATTTGCGATCGCACATGATAAACGCACAGAAATGTACTTGGCATTAGATTAATCAATCACCCGTCTATCATCGTCTAAGATAAGGATAAGCAGGAGAGGTTCTACGGTAATGACAGTGAATTTAAGCGAGGCACATGACTTTGTAGAAAATGAATGCAAGACTCCAAAAGCCTCAAGCGCCCTTAATAATCCTCTATAACCGTTCCTGCGCCCATATTATATAGGAAAGTCCAGGTACCAGACTATCACAGCGAACCATAGAAAGGTATATATGAGGTTTTTTTAATTTGTATTATTTGGAATCTCCTTATCTGCAATAGATAGTTAATTGTTCCGACTTCATAAAATTAGGGGCATTGTACCCTCAGATGGAAGGGTTGCATAATACTGCATAATATAATAATTAAGAAATCCCCGATCTGAGGAGTGGGGAGGTGCATAACACACCTCAGGGTTGACGACCTTGAGACAGAACTACACTGTCATTTTTACACAGGTTACATGATTGTATGTTTGACGAGACATACCTTCAGACGCCTGTAAACCACTGGAAGCTTTAAAAGCTTAACGTGGATGTTAAATTTCAATTAAATAAATTGCTTGTAACCATGGTCACATTGATTGGAACATGCTACATTGGAGTGACAGGTAAGCGAATGTATCTAACAATGCCCTTTCTTGCTGACGAAATTAAGCATGCTCCTTGATTTTATCACCTTCAAGGTGAGCGCTTGTCACACATTTTTTCATAAAATCAATTCCTGGACGATCGGTCGATTAATTTGCTACGTGAGTATATTATTATGATAAAGTAACAATGTGTTCCTATGGCATTTTAATTCAGGCGTGATGAATGTATACTAGGGGAAATTTACATTTTATTTTGAGAAACCATCATGGCAATATTTTAGTTTCTACTTCTCTTCCCTGCCTTTCCATCTCTTTCTCTGTCTCTGTTTTTCCCTCCCTCTCTCTATCTTTCACTCTGCCTCTCTCTCGTTCTCTCATCACCATCATCCTTCGGAATTTTTCTTGTCTCACCCTTCTTTAAATACACTCACACGATCGACTACTTCACTATCGTGACTTGCGTTTCGTTACCTAGGTAACATGGTCACTTTAAATACACTAAACGGTTTCAAGACTTGTTCACAACCATCTTAACAGATACCGTGCATTTAACATCAGCATTTCCTCTCAATCTGGTCAAATACAGGATGATGTATGGGAGCTTATCGACAGGATTCGATTAGTATATATTTGAGGAAAACGATAAGGAATGTTAAGGTAAAAAATGAGTAAAAGACTGAAAAAAGAGACATATGGACAGAATGTGACAGAAAGAGAGAAGGAAAAAAGATAGGTATGATGTACATGCAGACAGATAAATATATACATCAAAGATAATGTAGAAACATTATAGAGTGGAGGGGATACGTGTATATAATAGGATGAGAAAGAAAAATAGAGGGAGGAGAATTGAAAAGGGAGAGATAAATATAAAGAGAGAGAGAGAGAGAGATAGAGAGAGAGAGAGAGAGAGAGAGAGAGAAAGAGAGAGAAATTAAATATAAGACAAATGCAGAGGTGGGGGGGGGGCACGAGCTCGAACAGATTTGAGAAAAAGTAGTGCCTGGAAAATTGTATGCGTGTGTGCTCAATTCCACGTAAAACTTGATCTTTATTAAGTTCCAATTACATTGCCCGTTAACACCGTATGGTGATGAATTTTCATTCAATTTTCATTAGCAACGCCAACCTTCATTAATGAAATCTTTTTGACTGACACAACCTCACTTGATATATTCCTCAATTATGCACTGATTTCTTTTCTCTTTGACGAGGCCACTGCACGTAACACCTCTCTAATAACAACAGACCGGGGAATGATTGTTCGGTATTGCGTTTCTACTTTACTTAATCAATGGACTGGAGCTTGTATGAATTTTGCATACTTTGCAAAATGTCAATGAAATTGAGTTGTTAAAATTAGAAAAGCGTGTATACTGGATAGTCTGTATTTGACAGGAGAATCCATTTAAAACGACGCAAGCAATGCATACCCAGCTCCTTCCTTTTATTGAATAGAGTTTGAAATACGAATAGTATCCCCCCAACCCCCCCCCCCCCCCCAAAAAAAAAAAACCCAACAAAAATGTGTATACATGAATGGCGAGAAACCTCAACTCCTCAAAATGTACAGAAATTGAATATGAGACAAAATGCAGTAAATAGCAAGAGAGAGAGAGAGAGAGAGAGATGATCCTCCAGGTATTGGTCTGTGGATGAGGGTAATCCAATGATATAGGTCGGGTCACCATCGACATGTAAGGTCAAAAGGCGGTTTGTGAGTCCTGCCAAGTGATGGTACTGAACTTGAACTTCAATGATGTCAGTATATTAATACCCTGACGTTGTATGTCCGTGCAGGTATCCGGACAGTAATTGATGATTTAAAAACGGTATTTAGAAGAAGTTTACAAACAATATTTCATAAATTATCTTTCTTTAGTTATGTTAGACAATATAGATCTAATAAGGGATATAAGCTTATAAATATATAAGCGCCGGACACGCAACGCCCAACACAAGAAGCTTGTATCTTCATCTTTAATATGCACCGAAACCTATAGTTTGTATGAATATAATTATATTTTTTCAATTGCACATTATTGGAGGTCATTATTTTGCGTCGTTCATTTTTTCTGCTATGTTTTCATGAACATCACTTAGAAATCCTTCGAACAAATGAAAATAAGAATTCTTATCTCAAAACTTTATAGTTTAACGTAGACTAGACTGAACTTTTCACTGAACCGAACTTACAGAAACAGAAATGGAGTTAAACCCGACTTATTTTGGACTTGTGGTAGGTTTAACTGGACTCCGACCTCCAGAAATACGGGCCACATTCTTTACTTGAAAATGTTTATAATATCCACAGGTCGTATGTCTGGGCAGGATGGCTATTCAAACAGCACATTTTAAACGGTAATTATTTTGAAGCAGTTGAATATACATGCAATATTTCATAAATCTTTGAAGACCTTTGTTGGACAATATCACAAAGGACAAACATTAATAATGGTGTGCTTCTTGATGAATATTATTTTCTTTGTGTTAAATACCGACACACCCCCGTCTTATACGTGTATCGTAGATCTGTATTCCTAACTGTTTAAACTAACACCTAACATTAACAATGATTAACCTCACTAGAAAGATACACTAGGCTACTCGGACACCATAATACCCCTTCGCGGAGTTCTTTGCCCGGATAAGTAGGGGCTTAGCAAACATGACAAATCGGAACGAACAAACAACCGCTCCCGGGACTGGTGGCTATATTGTTGTCTCCAAGGTAGAGAGTATAGAATGGATTCTTGTAAACGTTTCGATGGTGATTCCTGGCTTACCTCTGGTATTTCATTCCGTAAATCACCTCCTGCTTCTTGCTCCGAAACCTCCATCTTCAAGCTTTCTTGTCGTCAGTTCTTTTCCCGTAGTAATTCGTCAGTCTCTCCCAAACTATGGACAGAGTTCGTTAAAAAACGTGCACCTCAAACTCATTCCCCTACTCCGTACTGTCCGGGAGTTTGATTGTTGTAAACAAGACCAGTTTCGAAGAGTCTCTGCTGAATGAAATGGTGATAAAGGAAAGCTCCTCTGGAGCGTGATAAGTTTTCTTTTGTCACCTGGCTAGTTATTGACCGTTGAATAGTTCATTCATCAACGTGCGTCAGTGGATAGGGAATGATGACTCCATCCTTAAATAGTTTGGCACTGAGACGGTTGGTTGATTTTTTTTTATACCCGGTATTGTAACTGGTCTCTGATGAGGGGTGCTTTAAGATCCCGTCCGTTAAAAGTCCATGGTAGATCAGTCGATAAACTCTTCAGAATGAGCTCACGAGTGAGAGATCGGGAGGATCGCGACTATAATAAAAACCGGTTGATGCTACATGCTGGCGCTGTGCGTAGTGCGTAATTGGTAACGTAACCCCTAGCAACCGCCAACGCCATGCATGAAAGCCGGTATATTTTTTTTTGTACAGGCATGTTTTCGCGCGGTGTCTCTCGAACGTCCGAACATAATCGTTGGCATATTTTTTATTCAGGGTTTAGAATGTTTGCCAAAGTTTTGTGCTTATATTTTTGAGAACAGTTATTATGTATATGCTATCTCTCAAAGGTATTAATTTCTTTAAAAAAATTATCAACCTATTTACATTTGGCAGTAAAAAGGGCGTTTCTTCTCATCAGAGAATTGGGATCTAAAATTCGCACCCATTTATCTCATAATCTCTCTCTCTCTCCACGCTCTTTCTTTCATTCGTTCTTCCCCCTCTCTCTCCCCCTCTCTCTCTTTTTTTCCTTTCTCTCTCTCTATCTCTCTCTCTTTCTTCCTCTCCCTCCGAAAGCCCTTTCCCCCTTGCCTCTCCTTTCTCCTTTATGAACGATTATTCTTGCTATCAAGCCAGTGTATAATTATAATGAAAGATTCTCATTTTTTGACGCATCAAGATCTTATTACATTCTCATATTTCCTTGCTTGTTTATTAGTCAAATCCTCTTTCTCTCTCTCTCTCTCTCTTTCCCTCTCTCTCCCTCTTTCTCTCTTTCTCTTCCCCTCTCTTTCTCTCTCTCTCTCTCTCTCTCTCACACATTCTCTCTTCCCCTCTCTCTCTCCCCTCTCTCTCTTTCTATCACTCTCTCTCTTTCTCTTTCTCTCTTACTGTAATTTTCCTGTCGTCCCCTCTCCCTTCGCCTCTTGCACTTCCCATTCTATATTATGTATCGTAGTCAAATCTCTCTTTCTCTCTTCCCCTATTGTATTGGGATGATGTCACTTCTTCCTTTCTCGTTTTCTCCCTCTTTTCTTCCCATATTGTGCATCATACTAACGTTCTCTCTCTTTCTTTCTCTGTCTCTCCCTCTTTCCATCTGTTCCCGTTCTATGTATCAAAATATAATTCCATCTCTATGTCTATTATGTCTCTCTATCTCTTTCCTTTCCTTTCATGTCTCCCCCCTCACTCCATGTTTCTCCCCCTCTCTTTCTAAAAATAGATTTCTACACCCTCTGCCAATCTCTATCACCATGTTCATGATCTCCTATGTTTCCTTTCTTCTATTCTAGAATATCTTCCAAGATAAACCAACACAACCTTTAAACTGAATGACTGAAGCATCCTTCTATCAGAAAAAAAAAGTTTATTTCGAAAATCTATAAATAGTATACAATTAAAATACACAATACTTTGAACATGCAAATTATTTTGTAATAAAGCTTCTTTTCTATCGTTAATAAATACATTTTACTTGCTCTGTGTTTATTACATTCTGAAAATGTCATTCTGATTTTGAATTTCACTTGGAGAAGATTCCTTGATACCAAATATTAGCTTTGGAAATATGTCACAGAGCTTTGGAAAAATAATTTACTATGAAAGATGGTTTCCTATTATATATATATAATGATTGTGTCTATATAGTGATACAATAGACACCATAATAATGTGTCCGATAGAGATCTGTTTTTGGACATAATGAAGAAATACCCAAACAAAATTGCTTGATTTAAAGACATTTGTTTCTTATATCATATTCCCTAAAAATTGAAAAAAATTGAAAAAATAATTAATCAAATCAATAAATGAATGAGTGAATACTTAAGAAACTATTATATACATGATAAATAATTAAATAATTAATAGATAAATTGCTTAATTGATTATAATAAATAGATGGATATATAAATAAATATATAAATAAATAAATAAATAAATAAACAACAAGGGCTACCATTTTACATTCCCAAATAGTAAACAATGTAAAGTGGCTGTACGTTTGGTGATGTTGATAACATGAAAAACAAAGTGGGTTGGAATCAATTTTATCAGTAGCATTCCAAGAGCATCATTTTCAAAATATTCATCTTCAAACTCTCTTGATCATTATAGGTCCACGAGGAAGGACCTCTGTTGTAGATTTGATGAATATAATTAGAGTTGTTTAAACAAAATCTATACCTCTTGTCATAATATTTTATTGTGAGATTGATTGTGAGAATGATTGTTTTATATGCCATGCTAAATTCAAGATTAATCACCCAAACTACTCTGTCGTTCTAGATCACCAGATTATTAGTATCGAAAAGAAACTACATGCCAGAAATGCTTCTTTATATACATCTCTTTAATAATTCTAAAAGTTTGACCAAGAGTCAATGATCTCCACTTTGGTTTTGATTGCAATATGATAATTAATATTTCTTTAATGTACAATAAAGTTTTATCATTACGAGTTGTAATTTTTAGTATCTGTTTACCCTTCTGTAATTCTAATGTCATTTAGAATTACAGAAGGGTAAACAGATACTAAAAATTACAACTCGTAATGATAAAACTTTATTGTACATTAAAGAAATATTAATAGTCAAGCTCTAGTACATGTTTATCATCAATATACAGTTCATTGAACTGTATATTGATGATAAACATGTACTAGAGCTTGACTATGTTGATAAATGTTAGGTAAATGTTTTCTGCTTTAAACATGAAGCAACTCCATGAAGAATTTGTTTCCCTTTAACATAAATCATCATTAGTTTTTATTCATGTCCTTTCCATGCTTCTCACAATGAAATACTCACTTTCTCTCCTTTTCTCACTATTTATCAATCATCAAAGAAAATGTATTCACAACCTTCATAATCATCTCAAAACACACATGTTATCAATAATAATTAATACAAAAAGGAATTGTTGTAGAAATAGAAACATCTTGGTTCTTGAAGCAATCCGCTGCTTTTAAACTGCTCTAGGATTTTTTTTTTATTTATCAGTGGGGGGAAAGAATATTTTTGAGATAGGATAGGTTCAGCCTTGATGACTTAAACAAAAACATGTTTAAAAAAAAAAGGGGGGGGGCATCTATTCAGGATCAATCATTGTCTTTTCAATCCCAACACTAAGTAAAAAGTAATATATAGAGGGGGAACACATTCAGTATGCTTACTTTCACTTTATTTCAAAGTACACACATATACCGTTTCCATGGCAAGGTGATATTGCTTTATTTGTACATTTTAATTTCCGCCAGATAGATCATGTTAAAGTTGCATTTTTGGTATTTTGTCTTCAAGACGGTCGATATATCATTGTAAAGCAGATACATGTCTATATTAATCATGATTCCTGATGCCTTGCATCTTGCTCAGGTTTGACTGGAAGTACAGAAAGGTTTTGGATGAGGCGCTTAGCCCTAAAGGTTGACATTGTAAAGAGCCTCATTGTTTTGAATCATTCTCAACAGATCACTTGCTCTCAGAGGGCTGTCCATGTGTTCCTTCATGTAGTCCGATGTGCTTTGAGAATGGTTCCTTCTCTGGACTTGGTCCTGTGCAAGATGGTCATGGTTTGCTTTTTCACTTTTTGACCTGTGTTCAACGTCTTTTCTGCTTATGTCCCCCGTTAGACATTAGCTTTCGTGCCCTTACTCATCATCCACTTCCTAGATGTTTCCTAGATTTGTAGGCATCTCACCAGGTGTTCAATATCTTCGTGTTGCTTTGCAGTCCTGTACATGCCCTACACCGGACAATTGGCGTCTATGACCTCATTCTCCATCCTCTTCATAGATGGTTTCCTGGATGCTTGCCTTCAGCTTCCTGGTGAGTACCCTGGGATAATCTCTGCTCCAGAGCTTGTTCATCTTCCTCATGATGGCAGCATGACCCATGCGCCAGTCGCGACACGGTCCTCTCTTCACCAGGATGGAGGAGATGAAGCTGTCCTGCTGGGCGCTGACTTTGTCCATCTGCTCTTGGACGGTGTAGAAGGTCAGGAAGTTCTTGTTCATTTCTCCAAGAAATTCCTCCGATTTGCCCACAAGCTTTGCGCACTTTAAGTCGATGATCATAGTTTTGGTAAGACCAGAGCCGGGGAGTCGAGGGAAGGGACCACAAGAGATACGAGCTGCTCGTCGAAGAGCCTTCTCAAGCTGGCTGGTGGTGTTCTTTGAGAGTTGGACCATATCTCTCAGATTCCTGAGGACATCTGTCGGTGCGCACTTCCTCAAGACCTTGTCCATGTCGAGGTAGTCATCGCCCTCTTCGTTATTATCCTCGTAATATTCAATCTCTTCATCTAGTTCAGAAAAACCCTCCATTGGGGCTTCGTCACTCTTGACCCAGGGGATTTTTGTGTCGGTATCATCAGGCTTGCTAAAGTCCACTGATGATCCGATACTCGTACCTTCCTCTTCTGCAAGATCTCCTTCAACTGGAGATGGTATCTTAGGCTCTTGCTCTTCCCAGCATTCCCTCCCCCTTCTCGAGAAGGGCCGTGGTTGCCATACCTCATCCGTATTCAAGTCATTGCCTTGAATGTTGATATCAACATCACTGTCGGTTTCACTTCTTGGTGACGATGTGGGTGCGTGAGTAATGACGGGTATATCGACCGGGTGATGGACTTTGTCTTTTGACGGCGTGTCCTCACTTTCACCTTGGATAATGTCTCTATCATTATCTGATGTTCTAGTCGATTCCTTGTCAATCTCCGAATCTTTGAGGTTGGCGTCAGACGCAAGATCAAGAGCGGCTTTGTCATTATCACGACTCTTTCCTACGTGCTGGTAGATCAAGTGGTCGCTGTTCGATTGACTATTATCAGTTCTATCGGTCGCGAAGACTTCACTTTCACGGTTCACCCACATCACCAGGAAGGGAGAATCGACTGGGAGTGCTGGCATCACGAATTGCACGCATAAAGGAACTTGATGCCACCGGTGAGATCTTTTTGCTGATAGATGGCTGCAGGCCGTTATGACTGCTTGTTGAGACAGCAACCGGTGTCAGAGGCTCAACCTTGTTTCTCCTGTGAGTTGACGACCTCTGTTCAGTACTGACGTCATTGACATTGTCACTGGGTTTGAGCAGTGTCACGGGTGTGCGTCCTCGAAGTCTGAAGTACAGGGAGCGGACAGCAGGAGGGATGTGGAGATTGGGGATCCTCCAGCGCCAAGGACGCCACGTAGAAGTCTGCTCTTTGTCGTCGTTGATGGCAGGATTGGTGGTCGTCAGGCCTTTCTGGGGTCGGGGGTGTGATTGATGAACAAGCTGGAACGGAAAAGATCTCAAACAATAAAGTTCAATATTTTTGCTTGTTTGATCTTGTAATATTTTTTTAATAAACAAATGTATAAAAAAAAAAAAAAAAAATTACGCCTGAGAACCGAAATTTGTTAGAATTCTTAGTTTTATAATTTACACATTGACAATACGTACAACACAGTTTGTATATCCATGTATCTTAAACAAAAACATACGTTTAGGCTAATATTTTTAATGGCATTATTTTCTTCACCCCCTCAATTATATTTTTGATCAGTATAATAATAATAATAATAATAATAATAGTTCGTCCTTATAAGTTTAAGTTTGAAAGGATCATACTCAATAGAGGTTCTAAAAGGGCTTGGGCTTAAACCTCCGTTCAAAAGAATCTTGATTATAAATGATTTTGAGCAAGGCACATGTAGAAAATTAATTCAAGAACACTAAAGCTCCCTAGCCCCCCCCCCCTATGGAAATGTAGATTTCTTCCAAAATGAAATCATTTCTGTTCATGTTCATACGGTATAAGATAAATATATGGCGACTTTGTGATAGTTGAAAACAATTATTAAATTGTTTTTTTCTTAGGACTCACCGAGTTATCCATTTTGTTCAACGTTGTATATTTCTTCCTTTGCTTAGCAAAAATATCTCGAAATTCACGAATTGTGTTTGCGTTGCTATTTAACCTGTTGCGCGTTGCACTGATATCGATGACGTAACAATGCATTGCGCGTCAGATGACGTAACAATGATATACACAGGATGCACAGCAAACCCGAGGAACAAAATAGTGGCATGTTTTTGTGGGGTCGGGGGTGTTGGAGCACATCCTTTTTGGTCATTTTATTTTTTGTAAAGATTTTCGCTTCTTTCTTTTCAATTTGCATTTTTCAGTAAAACAAAAATTAAAAAAATCTTCTTCTCCCCTTGTAAAATAAAATGGAAAGATTGCACAATCTGAGTACATGGGCGGACATATTTCTATTGAGATCAAATAATGTTTGAAAAATAAAACATGAAAAGAGTCCCCTCCTCCCCCTCCCCAATTTTTTTAAATAAAGAACATCATAAATAAGTGTTTTATCGGAAATAAGTGTCACGAATCCTAGAATCTGGAAAGTACAGTGAACAAATATGAATACTCGAAATCAATATGCAATTTGCAAACATGGATATCCGTTTATAAGGTTGCTTTATTCTCTATTAGGAGAGAACATAAAGAGCAGCTTCTTTATCATTCCCCTATATCGTTTTTATAATTTATACTTTAACTTGATATATACTTTAATTCCTTCTTTCCCTTCCTTTCACTCTCTTATAATACCCCACCTCTTATTTTTCAGTCTCATTCGCATTACTTCTTTTTTTTCTCCACTAAAAAGGCTTCTTGCGTATATCCTCACATTACCCCCTCCCCCCTCTCTCTCTCTCTCTCTCTCTTTCTCTCTATCTCCCTCCCTTACCCTGTCACACTATATCTCTCAATTCTCCCTCAATCACTATTTACCCTCTCTATTTTCTTCTTCTTCTTCTTCACTTCTTCTTCTTCTTCTTCACCTTCTCCTTTTTCTTCTTTTTCTTCTTCTTCTTCTTCTTCTTCTTCTTCTTCTTCTTCACCTTCTTCTTCTTCTTCTTCTTCTTCTTCTTCTTCTTCTTCTTCTTCTTCTTCTTCTTTTCTTCTTCTTCTTCGCCTTCGCCTTCCCTCCAAATCTCCTATTTACATTTCGTTTTCTGTCCCTCTATTTTTCTTTGTCTCCAATCTGACTTTTATTACGGCAGAGTGTCAGTAACTTGCATATTTTCTAAAATTCCTTTGTATACTCTTTCTTTGATATTGTAAATACACATATTCTACCACCGATATATTTTGTATGTTGTTTTACTTTACTTTATGATTTTGATTAGCTTCATTCCATTGTAAGTCTACACTTACAAAGCATGAGGAATCTTAGTTTAATGCATATGTGCATTTTACAGACATTTTCTTCGCTCCATTCTCCAAGAATACTTTTGACATTGGTTAAAAGTGATATGATATATATTTTTGTTTTTACTGAAACATAGTATTCTAAAGTAAAGGTGTCGTATAATAATGTAATGTTGACTGAAAATTATGTCAAAACAATTTTTTATCACAATAAAAAAAAAAGTGAAGGACACAGCGTTTTCTATCTTGAGTTGATTTATTCGTGCAAGTAAAGCTAATTATAGCAAAATATTTTCAATTCTTCGTCAAACAAATATATATATCTCTTTAAAACAGACATTTTTCAATGAAATGATTGATATATAAGTAAGCAAACTTTGAAATATGATTTGACAAGAATTTCCAGGACTAAAACTATATAACGTTGAATATTAAATAATTGCGTGTGGTGTATAATACATTTTAGAATGAGAAAGAGAGAGAGAGAGAGAGAGAGAGAGAGAGAAAGGAGGTGGAGATAGAGGAGAGGGGGGAGGAGAGAGAGATGCCGAAATGAGAGATAGATAGAGAGAGAGAGAGAGAGAGCGCCCTGGGGGGGGGGGGAGGGGGGGAGGGGAGTGGTTGACAATGAGAGGAGTGGTTGACAATCAACCGTGATTAAATCATTCATTTTAACTTCAGTCTATTACCCTCGCTACATAAAGTTAACGTGTTTTTTTTCTTCTAGATTCACACAACATGCAGGGTCACATAAATATTGAATAACTGAAATATAATGGCAATGAGATTATAATTGTATAAACAATGCAATACAGTCATGTATTATCCATATTGCTTGATATGATTACCAAAATAAATGTCAATATAGGCCTAATCTTGAGCGACAACCAGGTTAAACATGAAAAATTCAAGCAACTTCATTTGTGCATATTTTAACCTTATTTTGAAGGACTTCCAAAGAATAGACATGTTTATGCAAACAGTCTGGTCTGTATTATCAGTTCTTTCCTACAAAATAACCTTTGTATCTATTTACACAGTGATTTAATGTCATTGCACGTAACTGTGAGTTAAAAGACACAGCATTAAAGAAATAATTAGAACTCTGAAATAGGAGATCTGGCAGATGCTATTAATTAAAAACAAATTCAACATTTTAGGTCTTCCCGATTTCTTTTAAATGGACCGAATATTATCAATAATACGTTCATTTATCTTTTGTTTTAAAGTAATGGTTCGTATATAAAGTAAACAAGAATATTATAACTGACACCTCGAGTTCTCCTAAATTTAGATTTACACCCCAACTCAAGAGGGCTCACTGCTCAGCCGCAGACTGTTTCATTGATCAGCATTATTGATTACCTTTAAACTCTCGCGCATCAGAAGGATGGGGGGGGGGGGTAAAATTTCCCTTCCCCCTCCCTTACAAATGAAATGATGGTACATTTGTAAGTAAGTCAATAATCGTCAGATTCAATTTATAACTGTTCAGATATCATAGATTTCAGGACCTCGAACATTATTATGAAACATTCAGAAGATGGGTCGTGGTCGTGAATGTCAGCAGTTAAGAATTAATAATATAATAATAACATAAATATTTGTTGTAGGATTTCAAAATGACCCGCTTTTTTGCAGGTCATTTTTACATAATTATTAACCAACTGATTGACACCAAAATAAGAAAAATATTAATTGCAAACCCTTTTTTGCACGAATTCAAGAAATCTCCCTAACAGAATATTTCTATTAAGGGCATTGGTATTAACGAAAAACAGGTGCTCCGGGTAATACTTACGTCACAGATGAAATATGGTTAGGGTAAGATTATTAGGGTTGCTATCAGTGGATTTTAGCTTAGGGTAAGTGTGAGGTTTATTGTTTGGTCCATGTTTGCAGTTAAAAAGTCAGTTGGTTTTGAATGACCGCTGTTCCATTGTCGCCGGAGCACGTGTCCTATATATTCATTAACATTTTATAAATATTTATTTCCTTCTCAACGGTACAATGTGAAATACAATGTACATATAAATTACATTATGTAACAATTATTTCAACATAGAGTACACAGTATATAATTCAGATAACAGAAGGAGGGGAAAACCAGAAAAGCATAGCTTGTGTTGGAAACGCCCATAATAAGTTAACACAAGTTACTGAGAGAACATTATATATAATTTATTATTATTATGAAAATTACATATTGTATAACAGAACGTTGATAGGAAAGAAAATATAGTAAATGGAGGAAAAACTGAGAAGAGAATGAAGTACTTACTGAAAGGCATATATATATATATTGTTTTAATCTGTAAAAATATGAATCACTAGGCCGATAGTAAGCAGGTCATGCTTGGGTACAAAATCGCTCGTGTCGTTCGTTCACAGAATCGTCACCTGCTGTCTGGGTAAGTAAATAAAGCAATATTAGACCCATATTCTTATAAAGCAGAAATGTCTCTCAGTGAAAGATTTCCCAGTTTTGATTTCTACATATTTATCCAGCCAGCTGGATTCTTCCCAGTGTGCCTTTTTGACGATGCCCGCCCTTCCACAGTTTGTAAGAAGAAAAAGAAGACCTGCTGCCCATAAACAATTGCTGATAACCTAAACTAACGCCCGTAAAATTTGCATTAATAATGAAAATAATCACTACCTTCTTCCCTTCTCGAAGCAAAAATCTATAGATCTTCCACAATAGAGGTGAATGTTTAGTGACTGGCTCGGCCATAGCAATGTTTACGACAGTCGTAATATCTTTTTAGTGCTAAAGATGCATAACAACAACAAAATACTGCGTAGTATCTTAAGTGTCCAATTTAAACAATAATGTTTGATTTCGACATTACTATTTTCAACATAAATCCATCCGTGAACATCATTTGTGAATATTAACACTTCTTTTAATTTATAATTTATTTTCAGCACCAAACACAAGTATGAAATATATTCAAATTGCATTGCTCATGGCGTTTTCAAATACACTGTGTTTGACCGAAAAGTCTTGAAAATGGCCCAAGCATAATCAAAACTGCAAGGGAAGGATACATATTCCAAATTATTGCAAAGAATTGTTAGCTCAGCATAATAATTTTGTAGTGAGACTGCATACTAGTAATTGACAATCTTATTACGTGCATGCCGCTAAATATGGGGGAATCTTGAGGACGGCGTGTGTTCAGTTTCGTCATCTTCGCAGAAAGTTCGTGCTGTGTTCGTACTGTAAGGTCTTCTCACCATCTGGTGATAAGGAAGACCGCCCGTTGCAGGTCTGCTCTGTGCTGGCTGCGAGAACGACGACGGAAACGATGACGGTGAAAACGAATTCGAGGATTGCGAGAGGAGATATCCTCGTCTCTCCTCATCGTAAGATCGCGGTGGATAGCCAGTATGCTTCCATGCCTCTAAGGTCCTTCTCCTCAATAACCCCATCTGATCTTTGATCTTCCTTCTCTCCGTCTCTTTCTCTTTATCAGTACGTCGTCGATACATCTCAAACCACTCTTCGACGCTGCTCGTCTTTCTCGCTCTCACGCCCTTGATGTCGCGCACCGCTCGCTTCTGCTCCGCGACCACGCCTTCGATTTTCCGGGTTTCCTGACGGGACAGAGACTCGATGTCGATGGCGAGTCGTTTGCCGGCGGCTTCGTTGGTTCTCATAGATTGGAGTTCCTTAACGCTGCTGGCTTTTAGCATGCTAGCCGGCATGATCTCCGAGCGCGTCATCGCGTTCAGACGATTGGTGCGGGATTCCAATTTATCCATGATTCCAACGTCGATCACCTCGAGGAGTAATTTTCTATATGAACGCAGGCAATGATATCCCTTGCACAAGTCAAATCAAACAACTATGGCATCGTCATCCTCATAAAACATTTGAAAGTAAAGTCGATTCAGTAAATAGTTCGGCTCCTTTAAGTTTACCTCAGCAGGCGATCCGATCAACACTTTCAAACATCTTTTTCCACATCAAACACACAATGATTCAGCTTGATCTAATTTCACAAGTTGCCTTATGTTAACGGTAAGTCTTCCAAGCTGTATACAGTGAACCAATGAACGCCGTTATGTTTTCCCACATCATTTGACAATCATTAAGATGTCTCGAACGATTTCACCACAGTTTAAACCGCATGCACCAACACAACAGAAAGTGATCATCACCTTCATCGATTATATTCTTGTTTTCATTATCGCTCTGACATTCACCATGCACATTCGATCGGCACCAAACAATCAGGACAATGGAAACGCAGATATACGAATGTCTAATTAAAATCAACGGGACATTAAATATTGATATGCGCCCTTGGGACCTGTCAGATCGCATACAATACAACAAGGTCCGTGGTAGATTTGGACATACGTGTAAAACATTTGGTTGAATCTATATGATTCTATGTATTCGGTGCCCAACGTAACACCATTGACAATCGTCACAATAAAAACAATCGGGAGGGCATATCCAAAATAAGGTTAGATTCTGTGGTATAGACACTAAATCGTCGAAACCACAATCGGATCAATGTACTGATACAAATGTCAACCCTCGCTCATTTTCGTTGTATCATTTCTATATCACTTTCTTCCACCTTTTGCAACCGCCGAATCGCCTTGTCCGGGGTTATAGGGCATACAGAATCAGAAACATAACATCCACAAGAAAAAGAAACGGGTATAACGGCATCACTAACGACGACTATACATTTAGTGATCACTTTTTTCGACTCCTTTCGAAAATCCTCCGTATATGAGCTTCTGAAGAAGAAACTAGTCGAAAAATGAAAAGACGTAACTATATATAATTATGTGAGCTTACAGGAAAAATTCATTTTCCATCTTTAGATCTCTCTCTCAGATTTTGAAGATGCCCATCATTTCTGAAATCCAGCTCGGTGTCTTGTTCAACTTGTCTGTTGCAAAAAACAGAACAAAGATTACTGCCATAAGAGTATAAAGTTGACCCTCTTTCAAGTATATCCACCGATATTTAAATTTCTAATCATATCATCTAAAATGTGTGAAAATAAAGCTTGGAACATTACATCGCTGCTTAGGCAACACAATCAGAAAATAGCTATCCCAATCTTTTGAGATCCTCCACAAAAAATGACCAAATCCATATGGTGTCGACTGTATAATGCGAGCCATGGATTTCGAGTTGGATTGATATCAACTAGATGTAATGAATATTTCATCACGCATTTTAACATGGGGAAGTCTGTAAATCAATACGAAATGAAAACTTCCCAAAAAGCAGGTGGCGTTAAGCAGACGGTCGACACCGAGCAAGGTATCGTTAATCGATTGGAGACCATGAGAAAGAATCTTAAATCTTGTTGAATACTACGATGTGGCCAGCGCTCTATTCAGATAAAACATACCGTATGCTAGACAGATTTTAAATATGCGCTTGTATATCGAGATTTCAGAAATTCCTTCAGAAAAATCATACGATTCATTGCTGAATGAATTCTGTTTAGAAACAATTTATTTTGTGTTGATGATGCGCTAATATCCTTCTGACTCTAAACAGACATATTACATTTTCAGACTAGGATATTTGCAATGACATAGCCCTCATGTATATATCGATGGCTTTGAAATATTAAGTTATATGCCATTCAATATGTTCAGTGAAAATGGTAAATTTTTGGTGTACACATTTATTTTTCTGAATATACAGTTTTAACTGTTTGTGTTCATTATTAACATTTCTTTTAATAAACTTCCTTGCATTGATTTGGCATGCCATCTGTCCATCACCACACGCCAATCCCTCATCACACATTGCCTACTCCAGCGCTTTTAGGTTAATCAATTTTCGTTTCGATCGTAGACGGAAACCATTCGCACCTGCTATTTCATACTGGTGAGAATACACGGACATCACATACTTGAATCGCGTGTAGGTGAAAAATCACTTGATTATTATTGATTGCCATATTTTATTCGCGTCTAGTCGAATTATAAGAGAACAGTCAAAGAAAATTACTAGCGTGTCATTGCTGCTATCAAAATTCTCTGAAAATTCCAAGAATATGTGAATATAAGAAGAAGAAAATGCCGATATATTGGCCCAAGTATACGTGAGATATATACGACGCATTCAACTGTTTGAAAGCCTCTTCTTTTCAATTATATGGATGATTTAAATAAAAAAACCTACATCCTTCATTTCATTCGCGTTTTATGAAATAACGTGAATTTATTCCCGGTCATATACTGTTCCAACCCTATTAAACTTGTTTATGATGAATCAGTGGATATATGCCTTGGTCTAAATCTGGTTTAAAGGTGCATAAAATGGCAAGCTGTAGCTCGACGTTCGACACATCATTGTAATCCTCCTCCTCCCCCTTTCCGTCCTCCTCTCTGTTCTCGTCAAACGCACACCCCTCTTCTCTCTTCCTCCTCCCTTCCCCTCCCCTCCCTCCACATCTATCTACTTGTCCTACTCATCTTAATCTTCATCATCATCTTCATCAAGATCATATTTTTCTCTCTAAATCAACCCTCCGCAGAATTTATCATTTGAGAAAGTTCTTCCCATATTCCACCACACACATAGCATCTCAATATCTACACCATGGCTCTTCCAAGAGAGAGCACTAATTTGAATGTCCCCGAAAATACAAGTTCATTGGAAGACATTTTAATAATAATAATAATGTCACCCTTCTCTATATTACCAAAACGGACAAGGACATTCTCGGCATACTTCGAATTCTCCACATAAAGCAAATATTTTAGTATGTTGTTAACTTGGAGAGAAGTTGAAACTAAATCGATATTAATTTGCATTGATTAGAATCTGATGAACAGTTATTTCACATCACGACACAGCGACTATTGACATTACAATCAACAGTAAACATATTTGTCTATAAACAAAATACAAAACACATCCTTTTGAAGTTCTTTAAAACTTTTATTTTGTGAAATCTTGTATTCTAGAGGCCTTTAAATATTGCAGTTTTGGTCATAAAAAGAACAGTCAAGCACCTGAATAAGCATTAAGCAGCAAAATAGTCAAAGTATAACAAAATAAAAAGCTAGGTGTTAAAACATGAGTTGAACAAAGTAGTATAATTTCTATTTCTTCTATCTATTTCGTGGTATGGTGTGTGCATTAAAAAGGATGACAGCAGCATTATGAATGAATACACACCCACAAATATAACAAAAGGAGGGCTCTTTTCACAACTTAAGGTTTTATGGAAATCTGGATGACGATTTCAAAGACTAACTTTGATGTAGAATTGTACAACTGAAGCTGCAAAGAATCATTCTACAATTGTTTTTTTTAAAAGTTATTCTTCTATTTTTCAAGAATACAAATCCGATTATGATTTGTTGCATTGTGCTAGATAAATCTGCCAAGGATATACAAAAGTAATACTGGATAATATATTTCCACTGAGTATTGAAAACAAAAAAATGAAAGATGCAATCCTTCTTTATGTCAACCATAAATTGAAAGCAGATAACTCCAGCAGATGTACAAAAGCCACTTCATCCTTCGATACATTTACAGCCAGAAGTTGATTGAATATTTGTTTTCTTTACCAAAGATATATGGTTAAATAAACATGAAGAATTTGCTTTGTACAACATCACAGTTTTCTTACAGAATTAGACAAATAGTAATAACCTTTTGTAAAGCTGTACAGTCCTTGGCTAAAAATAAAAATTCGAAAATCTGTGTCTTTTCTACAAGCTGTGCTCTTTATCAAAAAGCAAAACATGACCTAATAATGCTGTACATCACTGTAAAATATGGTTTGAAGAAAAAAATGTATAAATTAACATCATGCTTTTAATTACTGTTACTACTGAAATATGAGTGAATAATCAAAACTTTAAAGGTTCACACTGTATTTCTGGAAATGAAATTTATAAATAAATCACAAACAATCAATAAACCAGGGCAAACGTTACCAGAGTTCCGCTTCAAGAAAACAGGTAACCCCCACTGTTACTTAAACTGATCTATTCATAATCTAAAGGTCTTTGTGACTGTGGTATATTATAGTTCATGCAAGAAGAAATAAACTCTTTTACTCTACACTGAAATGTCAGACTGGAATATTTTTCATGTTCTGTAATGTAATATTCTTTTTTTTTAATAAAGCATACTTTTTTTTTGTAATAAAGCATAATTCTTTTAATACCAACATAATTCAACTGATGAGGATTTGATTAGTGTCCTGAGCAGTTCCCATTAGAAGTTAAGCTTAGATCACACATAATATTAATTTACTCATCATCTGCAATGGGCAATAAGTAAGACTCCAAATTCATTTGCTATTAATAGAAACAAGTATGATAAACACATAACAAATTGCAAAGACACAAAACATCTACTTACTGAACATATTCAAATCTACAGTATGATTATTGAAACTACAACTCATTAAAATTTACTATATTGTGCCACTAAGTACCATAAAACAAGATCACAATAATATTAAGAATCAAAGGTTGATGCCTATTTACAACACAATATTCTATTGCACTATTTAAGTATAAATATTTAAGAGACATTACATAAAGAAATTAAATTATAATCTTACAGACATTTGAAACATTAAATTATGAAAGACTGGACATACTCAACACAATTGAACACTTAAGATATCAATATCACATAAACAAACATAATATTATTCCTATCTGTCTCTGTTTTTCCTGGAGATTATTTTCCTCATTGTATAATTTACCAATTAAAAGTATATTATAATCATAATCAACATTTCACTTGGCACAAAATCAATGTCAATGAACAGAGTAATGTGAATATCATTAATATAAAGATTTTATGTCAAATTTTAAGGTACTCAGAAGTGCAGATAATTGTAAGATGTTGAATAATACACATCTAAAGATTTATCAGGATGAATATAAAATGTATACTTGTAAATTAAGAATAAATATGTTTTGCAACCCTGTGACCGTCACAACAGAAAAGAAAGAAAAATGACTTGATATTCATTCAAATTACTGCAATATATAAAATGGGTGGGATATACAGTTTCTTAAAATCTGAGGAAACATCTTGTTAAGAAAGAAATCTGATGCACCTTGTTTAAATCACTTACACTCCAAACTCAATATTTATTCCAACATTCAAGTAATTTAATAAGAGTGTACTGGCGAGAAAAAATAAGTATTGGCAAGATTTTAAAACTTGTGTTTTTAAAAGTTATTGAAATGTAGCACATATCAGAAAAATGTCCTTTCAAGAGCTAGTTATGAAACCAATAAACATATACTCAGTCAAACACACCAACATTGAATCAAAATGCTCACTCCAATATATCATATTTTGAAGACTCTTGGTGGTGCAAGTACCCTGATTCACATGCAAAAAAACACCTGTAACTTTTATTGATATTTATGGAGGTTTATTCCTGTCTACATCCCTTGCATAATATCTACGGTCTTCTATGGTCTTCCCTCGTTATTTCAGTGAGAGCAAGGTGGAAATAGAAAAAGGAGAAATGGAAATAGAAATATATAGCTAGCTAGACAGACAGAAAGATATATAGATAGATCGATAGATATAGATAGACAGGTAGATAGATATAGATAGATATATACATTAATACATAATATATACAAGCAAAGAGAGAGAAAGAAACAGAGAGACAGAGACAGAGAGTGGGGAAAATGAATCCACACATATGTGTACAATACATAAGTAAAAGCAGGCACAGTATAGTTACTTATGTAACAAGCAACATAAACAAGGCCACATGTAGCTTCTTTCATTTGCTAATCATTTCCTACAAATTCATTGTGGAATTGACAGTGTCAAAGTGCAATGAAGAATTGTGAAAATCACCATGTACTAAAGAATGAATTTATCCAAATATCATTGTGCTGTAAAAAATAAAATAGCAAAATAATAGTTTTCACAGCTGGATTACGTCACAAACAAATATATTTCCTTTTATTCATTCAAGAAAAGTATTGCAGTGAGATATCACATGTTGGTTAAAATTGGATGAATTCATCATTTTCGCAAGCTGTTAATCAACAAACTGAATACAAAATTTGTATTTTTGGGTGAACCTTCGTCGGCTAAAGCTTTGAATATGTGAATAATTGCACATTCTCCACTCCCTGAGGAGTATTTAAGCCAGAATCCCTTTAACAGATGCTCAGCATACTACATTAACTTTCGCATCCTACCAGGTACCCATTTAGCACCTGGGTGGAGAGTGCCAGATTTAGATAAACGTCTTGCCAAAGGACATTAGTGTCGGGCTGGGATTTGAACTCCGTACCTTGTGATCTACAGTCGGGCGACTTATCCACTAGAGTACCTACTTCCTAAGATCTACATTAGAAAATTTTCATCAGCCTTTTTTCTTTATCAGAGGATATAACCTGAATGGCTCACAAAGAACTTAAGATATAATTTTCTCTTTGGACCCCCGAATCTTACAGAATGCAGTCACAAATAAAAACATTGTATCGTCATCATGTTTCGTATCTACACGACATCACTCTATCAACAAAGAAAAGTTTTAAAAAGCAACACAAACAATCAAGAACATAGAAGCAGCATACATATGATAAATGATGAATAAAAAGACGTTCAGCCACAGGTATAATAAAACAGATACATAACAAGGGTATAAAGCATGCATAAAATGAATTGATCCTGCTCTTTCAAATTGCATAGGCAAAAACATACATAGCGCATAGTGATGAAAGGTATCAAATTGAATAAAACCTGAATCGAATGAAATGTAGATAAACGAAGCTTATTTTAGAAACAATAGATATTTCTATCATTACCGACTGAACAAGTTTTTTGGAAAAGGATTGTTTTGTTTGTCCGATATTCATGAAAAGCACACCAAACTCGACCAGCCTTAAACCTTGACGTTAAGTGGGTAGAGGAATCTTTTGACTTTTGGCCCCTCTATCCCCCTCCCCAATCCCGTCATTATGAAACATATTTCTTATTTGAATTTCATTTATTAATTTTGTTTCAAAATATTAGTAAGGTTAATACTTGGCAGTCCACAAATAAGCAAACTTCATTAAGGAAGGTTTATGAATATGGGTTGATGGTATAAAACGGTTGGATACGTTCTCCAACTTATCGTACTCAAGATGCAAAACCAAAATTGTTTCAAGATGTACTGCAAGACTTTTATCAATGGTCTCCAGGAATATCTTTTGTGTCCTATGCATGTAAAAGCATACTTAAAAAAACATCCATAGAAAATACTGCAAAGTGTATACTGTGTATTATAGACATGAGATAATATGTATGGATATATAAAGTCACAGAAATTCTTGCACAGTAAATGTCCTTTCTCTCTTTCTTAAATCAATCTGAATCTTTTATCTACCGGTAATCTTAATAAGCAATTAGCACAAATGTAGATATACCAAAGCTAATTTTAGAAGCAATAGATATTTTTATAATTAGGCCTAAAAAAAAACATGCTGTATTGCCCTTTGCGACCGACCCAAAAAGCTTGAAATCTCCAGTCGGCTTTTTACCATTTTTTAGAAGAAAAAAAAAGTATTAAAGCATTCAAAACTGAGAAATATCAGCCCAAAGAGGGAATAAAAAAAAAAGAAGAAGATTTCTGATCGACCGACCCATGTTTAGGCACCTAAAGGGCAATACAATTTTTTTTTTTGTTAGGCCTTACTGACTGAATAAGTTTTTTGGAACAAAACATCCATAGAAAATACTGCAAAGTGTATACCGTGTATTATAGACATGAGATGATATGAATGGATATGGAGTTGCAGAAATTCTTGCACAATAAATGTCCCTTCTCTCTTTATCAATCTGAATCTTTTTTTATCTCATCTTAATAAGCATTTAGCACACATCTTGAGTAGCTTATATTCCTGTTTCTTTAATTCTCACTATATAAAGCCCCGTCCTGGCATGATGCCATGAAAAGTCTCAAAAAACCTCCTGCAGATAAATGAAATCACACATGCATACCATGTATCACAAGTCTGTATATATCATGACATACAAATCTGATTACACAGAGCGGCCTTCAAGCATTGCCATTTTTTCTTTTACTCCACTTGCCATTTTTTCTTTTACTCCACTTGCCATTCACTTTATACACATGAAAATATTTTTCAATTCCAGCAGTGGTTTAATTGATGAACTTTATGGCAGCATTTGTGAACATGGCTCAAAATCTGCTCAGAGGCAGGATAACAATTTCTACCATTTAAATATCTAATGTTTGCAAAGAAACCAATGAATCAAATAAAATCAGCCAAATCTGTTATATATATATATATATATATATATATGTATTCTGTATGTAATGATTGCACTGTATTGTTCTCCCTACCATCATTGCACGGCAACTGAGCAGATCTTTTGTGACCTTTGACCTATTGGTTATGCCATTCCGAAGCCCACATTCCCTTCGGTGATGGCTAATACAATGGACTTCTGGAGATGTTCGATGGTGTCGTAAGTAGGCAAGCACAGCTGGTTAAAACTGAAACAAAGAAGAAAAACAAAATCAGGAAGTGCACAGATATGTCATAGAAATGTGAAATTGCGGCAATTGAATGACATGGTCATCAACATATCATGTGTCAACAGCCACACAAAGTTAACGCTGGGTTAAAGAATATTACTTTATGCCCTTCTGGTTCTGACAGACTATATAACTTTCTAATCGATTAACAATCAGTCATGATCATACTTTAAGTCATGTTTATACCAAATACATTTATATTTTTTACAAAAAGGAGGTTATGGGCTAAGACTTTAGGTAGTATATTTTTCAGGGCAATATGATTTTTGAACAAGAAGGTGTTACTCCTTGAATCCCCATACATCTATTCCCTCTCACAATTGCATCTCCGTCATAAAGCCTCGGTTGTACGACAACACATGCTCCGAAAATTGCCCTGCGGCCAATTTCCTGCACTAACAGACTTCCTAACTTCCTAACCCTGAACTCAACACTGTACCAAAACCTAACCCTAAGGTAAATCTGATCTAAAGCCATATTTCAACCTAAACCTAACCTAAAACCCCAAATACATTTGACAAGACAAAGCCTGGAACAATTGTCGCCAGAGTGAAAGTCGAATCAGTATATTCTCACCATGTATGAGCTGTTGGCAGGATACCGTGGGTCGGGGCAGCTACCAGCTGGAACTTGGGTCTGAGTTCAGCAAAGCCTCCCGGGGGTAGCTGGGAGCAGCCGGTGGTAAACTGAAGCAAGCGAGACATCTCCTCCTGGGTGAAGCTAGCTATCACAATCCAGAACCACTCTATCATCTAGGAGAAACAGAAATGAAAGAGATAAAGAAATCCTAAACTACTCTACCATCTAGGACAAACAGAAAAAGAATCGTTTAGTAAATGATGCAAAGTTTTCTGGATGGCGTTTAGGTAGCTTGATGCTTAAGATGAGTTTGGTACCCTGAAATAATTTTAGTTGAACAACTTGATCATAGAGCTTGGGCAACCTCAGTCTGAAAGTCGACAATTACCTATTCAGTTACAAATTTGCTAAAATCAGAATTTTAATGATGATGAAAGCTAATATTATAAAGTATACAGGTTAATCACATGGCTAGCAGTCTACAGAAAACCAAGAGTAGTTGCTTCCATGCATAAATGCTGAAGTAGAAAAGTGAGAGACACTAAGAGGTAGAGAAACAAACAGAAACAGAGAGCGGGGGAGGGAGGGAGAGATGGAGAGAATGAGTTGGAAAAAGAGAGACACAATCAAGAAAGAAGAGTCACAGAGAAATAGACAAAAGGATGAAGAGAGAGAGAGAGAGAGAGAGAGAGAGAGAGAGAGAGAGAGAGACAGAGAGAGAGAGAGACAGACAGACAGACAGAGGGAGCAATATAAAAGAGCTGACCTTTCTGAACGGAGGTCCAGCGCCAGCCAGGATGTGATGGGCCTTGAGGTCAGCCAGGTCAAAGCAATATGTTCCACAGATGAGCAACTCTAACTCATTCTCATCAAACATACTCAGTAGGTTGTCTGGAATCAGATCATTCAAACCTGCCACAATAAAAAAAGACATTAACCATTCATGGTTAGAAAACCACCAATTAACAACAAATCACGTAATATCTGAAATGACTATTTCATTATGTATCAAATATTTGATCTCGTTATTTCACTGGAGGTGACATGGTATAGTGGTTTACTCATTTGAATCTTTATACAAGGGTTTAGGGTTCTGAAGACAGCTTGGCACTGACATTCTTTAGCAAGACTTTAATCCACATTTGCCTCTCTCCACTTAGGTGTTAATTGGTACCTGGCAACTGCTGAAGTGATAAGAATTGAAAGGCCTACAGGAGGAGATATATCAGTATGGATGAGGCTACCGTGACTAAATAAGACCCAATCATTATTCATTTATCATTTGCCTTTTCCTATACAAATTCTTTGCAGATGAGTTTGGAGCGACTGATGCATTTACATAATGTGAGGACAAATACCTACTGGTAACATCAGAACAAAATGCTTAATTATGAACATAATACCCCGACAGCTTAAAAAAAAAAACACACACACAAAGGTCATTTGTGCTTCCCATCACAAGGTTATATTTACTATAAGATGAATACAATATTTACCTTTGAGGAAAGCATCAATTTCCTCCTGGACCGATGTTGAGAGTCTATACTGAGCTAGGAGATCAAGGTATTGCATCTTGTTGTCTTCTGTTACTTGGAGGATTGAACCCCCAGGTAACAGCTCCACAACCTATATACATCAAGAGAGAATACAAAACAGACATTACTGTAAGGAGATTTTTTAGATACTATGCTTAGTCTTTAGTAGACTTTACATTTAAAGGAGACTTCTTATAATTGTGCTAAAGTATTAATGGCACAGGAAATAAAGAAAATAAACTTTGGTGTAGTTCAAATGATGTCAATAATTTTGAGGCAAAAGTATGTTTAATTAGTAGTGGTTTTGGTGTTTGTGATGGTGGTGGAAATGAAGCTGCTATTGATGAGATTCATTTTGAGGCAATGACTATGATAATCAGGAGGGTATACAGTGATGATGATGACGGTGAGGATAATATTGATGATGATGGTGATAATGAAGACGATAATGATGATGATGATGCCGATGAGGATGCATGATGAGGAGGATGAGGATGATGATGATGATGGTGATAATGATGGTGATAATGATAATAATGATGATTATGAGGATAATGGTGGTGACAATAATGACTGATGATGAAGGTAATGTTCATGATGATGTTGATGACAATGAAGATTGAGATTATCATAAAGAAAACGATGATGATGGTGGTAATGATCATGACGACGATGGTAATGATGATGATGAGGAGGAAGAGGAGAAGGAAGAGGAGGACACAAAACCAACATGTCATTCACCTGTTCAAGGTGTCCTTCTGAATCATAGACCTCTTCAGAGAAGTTTAGTTCCATGGATTCCACTTCATTGTCTCGGATATACCTCACCTTGGTGGTGAAGAATTCAGAGTCGTCCGTCTCAAAATACTAATTAAAGAGAAAGATAAGAGGATTCTGTTATCAATATCTGAAGCCATCTCACAATACTAACCACAAAAAAGGCTAGTAATCAAAAATAAATATACAGTTCTTTTTGCATATCTAAATCCATTTCCAAACACTAATGACACAGAATACCAATCAAAGAGAAGGATATAGGCCTACAATTGTATATTCCATATTTATAAATACCAACAACAACAGGATGAATTATAACTTAGATTATTAAACCTCCCCCTCCCCCCCCCAAAAAAAAGAAGAAGATATATGTGTATATATATATATATATATATATATATAAATAAAAAGAACTCAAGATTACAAACAATTACAATACCAAGGAGAACTTCATTATTGGTCATGACTATCACACATGGCACTCCTGGCGTTCCAATATTATTCCAAAGGCTTTAGCATGGCTGCTGTTTTGACACTCTAGCATTCAAGGGATTTCTTCCCATGAGGTCCATTTACTACACCTGGGTTGGAATAGGCAAATGTAGATTGGTGTCTTGCCAAATACATGAGTGTGGTGCCAGTGTTTGAACCACTGACATTTGCAAGTAATGTGTTCAAACCACACAGCTATGATATTCCTGATCAATTTGTAGTCTAGCTCTCCATCTTCCCTTTATTTTATCTATTTTTCTGGTATAGCTGAACCAAAATAGAAGTTTAAGGAATACGACACTCCCAAGTTAAACTGAACTGAACTAGTCTAAAGATACAGCCAAACCAGATAGAACTTTGTGGAATATCGTAATCTTGAATTGAATTAAACTGAGTTGAATTGACCTGAACTGAACTGAACTGAACTGCACTGAACTGAACTGAACTGAATGGAATTGAACTGAGCTGAACTGAACTGAACTAAATTGAAATGAATGTATATCTTTAACCAGTATAATGCATGATCACTTTTTAGATGCAAATAAGTTATTTGATCACTTGATCATCCTGTCTCCAAAGTTTGGACAGCAGTTCTTCCATTTGTTTTTGACCCCATACCTTATGGGTGACTCTGAGACCGATGAGCTGTGCGAGGAAGGAGCGAGTGAACCTGGCTTTGACCACCATCTGAGATGCGGTTGCCGTGGGAACCGATGACTCGAACAGACACTTGCCAATCAGCTTCCCTGCAAACTCATAGTATTTCAATTTGCTGAGGTAGGATGGGCGGTTTGGGTTGGGATGGACCTAGTAATGCGAACGTCAAGGAAATGAAAATAAACCAATAATTGAAGAAAAAAATGTAACTGAACTTCCATTTCAGAGAAAGAAACTCAAGACAAAAAAAAAATTGGGACAGTTTTGTCATCATGGAAGATGTTCATCTTATTGTAAGAGTTAATTAGAACAAATTTTCATATTACACAAAGAACTTTTAGTATCAAATGTTATAATCAGTTCATAAACAACTACTTAAATATTTAATACAACCACAGCAAACAAGCCTGAAAGGAATTTGTACTAGGTACTGATATTTTCTCACTTTTATCGCCATTTTCTTGTAAGGTCTTTCATGAGGAAATAGCATACAAATTCAATGATCACTATACCAAGCATTATATTGGTTTTGACTACCAATCAACATTTAAAGTTCAGCATTCAATATAAACACTTCAATAAACACTGGAAAGAATGAAATGTTGTATTAAATATATTACCAGGGCTTGATTGTTGTCATCCTCAAAGCGTTTGAAGAGTTTATTCTCTGGATCAAAGAGAGAGACACAGAGGAGATTCACCCATTCTCTCATCAGACCTCCCCAATCTTGACCTGTGTATGTGTGAGCAATACAGATAATTATTCAATAATTTCAATTATAATTCATTTGAAATAAAAGCCAGTAAAAACATATGAATTAAAAAAAAAAAAAAAAAAAAAAAAAAAGTTTGAGCTTGCATGAATGTAAAAACCCAGAAACGGGAAAAATTATTACACTTTACAAAACTTTTTTTTAATTTTTAAATTTAAATTTTTTTTATTGGGTACTCAAAAATACTCAAAATACAGTCCACTACAACTCAAATAATTTACAAAACTATTATCAGTCAAACTTTGTGGACACTTCATTAAAATGTGGTAGATATTGTCAATACGCAGTTTGAAGGGATGTTAGGGAACTAAGACTTACAACAGGTATTGCCCTTAAGTTTGCTTTATGCACAGACTTTGTTTTGAAAATATGAATAATTATTTGCCACTTACCAATGAATTACCAATTTCAAAGAAAAAAAGTTTTATTTGATAAAAATGAAAATCTACTTTATTCTTTATCAAACTTCATCGGATTATATGTAGGATTAAATTGTCCGTACGTAGATACTTGCAAAACACTTTCCCTTAGATTCCAGGGGGGGGGGGGGGGGGGGGGGGGTTTCACAAAGACTAAGATCGACTTTAAGTTGGACTTAAATATGGCAGGCCATTCATGCCGCTGTTTGCTCTCACCATCATGATCTTTAGATAATATTTTTTCCTTCAATAATTAATTGTAAGTGTAAGTTCTGTAGATTTGTGACCATGATTTGTACGTCCCTTGAGAGACAATGCCAGTAAATGATGAGAAAAAACAGTGGCATGAACGTCCTGCCATACTTAAGTCCAACTTAAAGTCAATCTTAGTCTTTGTGAAACAGCCCCCCCCCCCCCAGGAGATACAATACAAAATTAAGCACATTTTCTTCACATAAAAAAAAAAGCTGCATTAAATAATCAAACATTACACTAACTTACCTTCTTCGTTCACAAAGTGAATATCAAATTTCTTACACCATTCTGATGTTGACAGGCTTTTAGTGGCTTTCATCGACTGTGAAATAAACAATGCAGACAAAAATTATAAATGAACGTAAAATCCCTGACATTTACAATATATTACATTGTATGAAAAAAAAAATAGCACTTATTATTCAAACTTCATATAAACATGTATTAAATAAAGAGCATGTCTGAATTCTTGATCCATATAAGCAAAATTATAATTATTTACAATACCAAAAAAGAGTAACTATTTGACTCAAATTGTTGAAATTCTGCATTTAAATAATTGCTTGATACAAAAATATTTTATTCTACATCTTATTCTATACCTCAATTCTTTGATTCCACATGATATGAAAGAATTTGAACAAAAGCTGATCAATTCTTATTGGGTATTTTACCAATATTTCATTTGCACAATCAGCATACCAAAGTGATTAAAAAAACACCATGTTGTGATACAGATAAACCTGCTTTAGTGATCACCTATCTACAAAGAACAATTTCTTTGTTTCCCTTGAAAGTGGTTTCTTATTGAAACATGGACTTAAGGAACCTGTCTACAAAGACCACTCTTGTGTTTCCCTTGGGTGGTCTTTATAGACAGGTTTGACTGTATAATGATTATCTTGACTTACACTTTCTAGAAGGTTGTGTCTATCAATGACAAGGCTGATGACTGATAATTTCCTGTTATGATGCTTTATAACTTCTGAGTAGAAACATTTCTGCTTGTCTTGAAATGTCTCAGATCCACCTGCAAAACATACAGAATATATGGTGGTGATTAACTTGTGATAAAAGTAAGTAAATTGACATATAGAACCATATATCTTTCTCCTGCGTGTGTACCTGTTCAAGTTGAGCACCATTTTAAAGTTGACTACATATTTACTAGAACTAACTCTTCATATGTCAATAACTTGTTAAAGAAGATGCAGGCCTAAATGCTTCAGACATACCAGTAAATCTACTTAATATCCATGTTAAATGTGAAAATGATTTTTTTCGACTCAAACCAATGCATTTTACTCTTTTGATTATACAACTGTAGTTAAGATCAAGCCAACTGATAATTGCTACTACAGTCAAACCTGTCTTATGCTACGGTCACAAAGCTTCCTACGAATGATAATTTCATACGAATCTCCGTTTTTCCATTGTCTTCCTGAATTTCCATTGTCTGAAAATCGTTCGTACGGCATTCGTAGCAGTTCGTAATGGCATTTGTGACTGAGGCTTTAGTGGCCAACTCTCTTTAAAGGCCACCTGTCTATAGTGGCCAAGTATTTTGCCTCCCATGAGAAAGAAATGTATGTTGTAGAACCTTTCTATAAAGGCCACCTGTCAACAGTGGTCACTTCTTCTGTTCCCTTGAGTGGCCTTTATACACAGGTTTGACTGTATATCAGTATCTTCCAAAGAAAAACCCTAGGGATTAGCAATGAAGGTCATAGGTCAAAGGTGACATACCTATGTTCATGAGGAGGAACTTGGTGAAGGTAGCAGCCATGATGTCTCTGTGCTTGGATGCGAGCTTGATGGGAGGCTGCCCTCCATCATCTATGCTAAACACAGGCACACTCTGGTCAACCTCTCCACCTTCAAAATGAAACTAGAGAACAGAAATTGAAATTGAATTGAATTGAATTGATTGTAAAGTAGACACAGTCAAGAGTATGTTGATTTCAAATCTCTTCATTGTGTCTGTACACTATGTTTTTACTCGTTCAAGATGTTAAGCACATAGAGAACTTCCTTATTTAATATGTGACCTACAGAGAATTTCTTTCATTCAAATTGTGAAGCAACAAGAGAATTAATGCTAAATATATTACTCATTGCGGATATAGTATCGAAAATAATATCGCTAGTGATATTCGTTTGTCTCGCAATGTGGTCAATAAGGAATCTAAAAGATCACGACGTTTCGTATGCTACTGCAATACTTCGTCAGGTGATAAAAACTGATGTAAGCAAGGGTCTTTTATACTTTACGGGAGGACCGTAAAGCGGTCTAAAATTCGATCGATAATTGGAACAATAACGCCCAATGCCTATTGGTCGACGCACACGGTGATCGACCAATCACCAAGGCCGCTGGTTCGGCCGCTGGTTCGGCTGATGCACCAGGCCTATTGGCCGACGCATACGGTACTCGACCAATCAACGGGCCGCTGGCTCGGGCCGTCTGCTGAATGGAATCGACCGTTGTTGGCTGGCAGGACGGCGAGTGTCATGGCGGCGTATCGTCCGCATCCAAAATTCGGGGATATCGATCCCGTTGTCTCTGTTGAAATTATTAGGATTGAGACGGATATTGATAGCTTCTTTTACCCTCCGTGTATACCAATGCCGTTCTTGGGAAAGGCACTGAACCCCGTCCCAGTCTGGTTGATGCTGGTTGTCCCAAGCATGTTCGGCTACGGCTGAGTTGTCAGTTCGACGGAGTCTGACGTCCCTCTTATGCTCAGTGATTCTTTCTTTTATCGGACGGGCAGTTTCACCGATGTAGGATCTATCACATCCTTTACAAGGGATGTTGTACACAATGCCGTCCCGTCTATGTGGAGGAATTGGATCCTTGGGGCGTGTAAGTTGTTGACGTAGGGTGGTATCTGATCTGAAAACCGTTCGAATGCCATGGCTCTCTAGGCGGCGCTTGAGTTGTTGGGAGACCCCATCAATGTACGGCAAGACTGTAAAAGTCTTGTATACCTTCTGATCCCTGGGTTCCGACGATCTATTCTTGGTATTGTGTATAAAACGGCGTGGGTAACCGTTGAGACTCAGGGCACTGCGAACACGGGTCCGTTCTGTGCATGGCTGTTGTGGAGTTGTCACAATGCGTGAAGCTCTGTCAAATAGACATTTCACTAGACCTCTCTTCACCGATATGGGATGGTGAGAGTCAAACGCTATGTACTGGTCTGTGTGGGTAGGCTTCCTATAGACTGAGGTGGAGAGCCTATGGTTGTCGTGTCTATGAACTAGAGTGTCTAAGAATGCTATCTTCCCTTCACACTCTATCTCTGATGTGAACTGGATGGTTGGTTCAAGGCTATTCATGTGTTTAAGTAGCTTATCTGTTTCAGAGATGGGAACTATGATGAAGGTGTCATCTACGTATCTCTTCCAAACACGAGGCAAGCAAGAGAGGGGACATGTGTCCAACGCTTCTTCTTCGAAACTCTCCATGTATAGGTTGGCCACAACAGCCGAGACTGGACTGCCCATGGCTGCCCCTTCTGTCTGTTCATAGTATGAACCTTTATACAGAAAATATGTGGATCGTAGAACAAACTCGAGGAGTTGAGTGAGTTGTTCCGGTGAGAGTGCGGTCCGGGTAGACAAATTGCTGTCTGATTGTAAGCGTTGCAATGTAGCATTGCATGCGCCCTCAATCGGTACATTGGTGAAGAGTGAAACTACGTCAAACGAAACCATGCGTTCTTGAGTACCGATGGTTTGCTCTGCTATGAACTCTGCAAAACCACTCGAATTGGGAATAGTTTTTATCACCTGACGAAGTATTGCAGTAGCATACGAAACGTCGTGATCTTTTAGATTCCTTATTGACCACATTGCGAGACAAACGAATATCACTAGCGATATTATTTTCGAAACAAGAGAATTGTTTCAGTCACTTTGTGATCAGGAAGTATTTTCTATCACCATTATCAATTACAACTGACCAAGGGTAATAATCAATGTGATTTGATTTTATATGATGGGTAATACAAGAACAAAATATCTTTATTATCATTATTCCCATGGGATTAAAATACTTTTCACTCGTTCAAATGTTCAAGAATCTCTCCTAAATGAACTAACAATCTACCAAAGAAAAAGAAATTTATGACTCATCCCAATGAAAACTGGAATAAATATATACAAAACTTTAAAATCACAGTTTGAATATTTGAGTTTTAAACTGGTGAAGTGAGTATTAAAACTACAAGTCATTTTAGGAGACAGAAGACTGACAGATCCTCTGATGTTATAAAAAGGACCTCAAACATCGACACCTTCAAACTACAAGCAACCAACTTTTTCTGCAACCAAGACTCAAGCAATAAGAACTAAATAAGCAAAAGTGCGCATCGATCCCCTCATCCTCCTTGTTTGGTACCTAACGGGACATTGAGGAGTATCCTAAAGAAGAAGAAGAAGAGCAAACATGAATTGCTTGAATACTAAATTAAAGATTACCTTTGTTGCTGGGCACACCCTGAAAGTGAATAATCTCTTTGGGATGACCATGAGGTAATATTCCTTGATGGTGAACTGTTTGGAGGAGATGTAGCAGTAGACCTTCCTGGGCTTGCGCAACTTCTCCTTGTTGGTGGCAAGCAACGTTGCTTCGTACCAACTGTCCACATGCTTTTTCTTGATCGTCTTGCTCACCTTTGCTATGTCCGTTTCTATATAAAAGAAAGAGAAAGGAGAGTTTATAGCATCCAATAGAAACTTATTCACAAATAAATAAAGATATTTTGTTTAATGGATGAAATAATAATAACAATAGTAATAACACAATGTACTTAAATTGTGTCATCTAATAAAACTATTCCAAAGTGCATTATGAAATTAAGAAGTGCACAATAGAAGAAATCTAACTCCAGGATACTATAAACTTGTGCTGAATTACATGCTTTGGAAGAAGGGACGGTATGTAAAGGAATCCACAGTTTCTAAGGAACAGGTATAAATAGACAAGGAGAAACATTTGAGAAAGCTCGGACTCCAACAGATGACCTTATTCTCTGGGTTGCAAGTGGGTTCTTAACAGATGAATGGAGACTACAAGTTAGAAAAATATTGAGAAATGAGAGAGCAAAACCATGTACTGCTTTCAAAGTAATTAGAAGTGGTTCTTGCAATAATAGTTCAGCTCGGCTTGTTTAGGAAACTTAAATTAAACCACAGAATTTACAAACAGATGTATGAAACAATATATTGTGATAAGGATATTTGAATTTTCTTCCTACATGAATATACTCAATCAAAACTCCTAAATAGAATTAGGACCTGCGCCCTGTTTCATAAAACTTGATATCAATAACAAGTTATAAGCTACTATTATAAGCTACTGAAATCATGGCATCTGATTGGCTGAGAGCAAATTTATCATATAAATTAAGCATTTGTTATAGATAAAAAGTTTTATGAAACAGGCCCCTGATATAGTCTGCAGGATAGTAAGGGTATCATTGATAGAAGTGGATGCCCCAGTTAATTATCTCTTAAGTACTACTTTCTTATCAGTATTTATCTTATTGGCTTAAAGAGAAAGTCCACCCCCAAAATAAGTTTGTTTCGATAGAGGCAGAATAATAAGAAAATCAGGTGAGTGAAAGTTTGAGCAAATTCTGAATGAAAATAAGAAAGTTATGAATTATTGAAGTTGTGATCAATCAAATACAAATTGGCAACTCTGTGACTTATTATACGAGCTCTCCTTCATTTGCTTTGTGCATAATATTCCATAAAATCATGTTTTCTTCGTTATTGATGACGGAATATATATTTGTTCCTTGCAGGGGGAGTATAGAAACATATTTGCAATTATTATATTTAGGGTGCATGTATGGTTGAAATTTTTCTTGAGGGAAAATGAAAATTTTAGATTTTTTTAGTACTAAGCAAATGGAAATTTTACGTCATAGAGTTGCCAATTTGTGTTTGATTGATCACAATTTTAAAAATTCTAACTTCCTTATTTTTAATCGGAATTTGCTCAAACTTTCACTGACTTGTTTCTCTCATTTTTCTACTCCTATTAAAACTAACTTAATTTCAGGGTGGACTTCCCCTTTAACATGTAACTCGTAGTGACGGGCCAAGTTCAATATCATGGTCATGGAAATATACTGATTATCTCTCAAATTCTACTTTGTAATCAGTTATCATCTTATTGGCTTTATACACAAAGATGTTGAAATATCCATTCACAAGCTGTGTACTATAATATGGGACAGTTGCCTCGTGGCAGCCGACCAAGTTCAATATCATGGTCATGGTAACATACTGATTATCTCTCAAACACTATATACATTATTATCAGTTATTATCTACTAGGCTCACCATTCAGCACAAGGACGTTGAAATCTCCATTCATGAGCTGTGTACCGTGGTATGTTGCAGTTGCCTTGTAGCAGCCGGCCGAGTCCAATTTCATGATCATTGAAATACACTGACTCTCCCTCACCGGGGCAATGTCGTACAGTGGACTGAAAGAATCAAACTCTTGGTCTCCGACCTACAAGAATAATAAAAAACATTTTCATCATGAATTGGATGATCATGGATTCATATTGACTGCATGTGCTTATCTTGGTTCTACAACTTTATTACCCAAATTCCAAAATTAAACCCTGGACCAAACATCAGGCCTAAATGTTGTATTGCCCTTATCGGCCGACCCAAAAATTTGAAATCGACGGTCGGCTTTTTAATTTTTTTTTTTTTTTCTGTTTCAACAAAAAAAAACTGAGAAATATCAACCCGAAGAGGGAGTTAAAGAAAAAAGAAGACTTCCGACCGACTGACCCATGTTTTGGCACCTCAAGGGCAATACCACATCTTTTTTTTTTTTAGGCCTTATACCTATCTCTAATCCAATCCCTATATCATAGATGAAAGATTGCCTGAAGTACATGTCGCCAGAGCAGACGTAAGGTCACCATCAATCACAGTGGCCTTTTGTTTGTTTACAGAGGACTAAAAAATAAATAAATATTTGGCTCTGATCTACCGGTACTACATACATGTAGGTGGAAAAGGCTAAAGCTTTATCAAGATTGTGGAGATATCTATGATTGTACTTGACATTGACAAAGTCATCGAGGGGAACCAATTATGAATCAATTCATTGTTCTCCAAAGCTGGGAAAGCTGACCCTGACTTTAGTGAACAAACAAATCAAACAAATATAGTCTCTGATATACATGTACATACTTAAAATATTTAAAAAGTGCACAAACTTTCTTGACTTTATATTATAATTATAATCATTGTTTTTGTCTTTAAGAGGTCAAGTCTATGCATGTTCTCAACGACCACAACAATGTGATGACATTGACTTTGGTCTGTCCTTCTGACCAAAGGACTCATAAAACGATTGCTGCTATCTTTTGGATATGGATGTTTACTTAAAATCACTGCGCAAAGTTTTGACAATGATGGCAAAAAAAAAATGAAATGAAAATCCAACTGTAAGAATGAGCAATAGTAAAGTGGTGACCAAAATTATTCCCCAGAAGCAATCTCATAACCAAATCTTATGAGAAAGACAGTTCAGATATTCACAACTGTACATTAAACTAGATGGAATTGACTGCGCGCAGTCGAAAATGATGCCTCCGCCATAGAGCAATTTTACAAACCAAAACGGAAGCAACTTTAAAAATTCAAGTTTGATTGTAATCCATCTGTTGTCTTTAATAATGCATTCACAAGCTATTTATAGGCATCCTTAATGAGCCCCATGATCTTAGACCTGATGACCCTAAAATCTAATCAGTTCATTGGCTCTGCAAGATACATATACATGACTTGAGTTTGATAGTAATCTGTCTTTTGGATCTCATGATAATGTGATAACGAGCTATTTTGCATACATAATGAGCCCTGTGACCTTTGACCTTTGACCTCAAAATCTAATCAGTTCATTGGCTCTTCAAGATACATGCATGATTCAAGTTTGGCGGTAATCCATCAATTGGTTCTTGAGATACCGCGATCACGAGAACGGGACGTACGGACGGACGGACAACCAGAAAACATAATGCCTCCGGCTACTTTGTAGCGGAGGCATAAAAATTGCTATTTGTGATAAAAAAATGAAATGAAGTAAAAAAAAGGACACTTTGCATACTTATGAGTACCAAACATAGACTTTAACTAGGATAAAGGGACAAAAACAAATTGAAATAAAAAGATAATCCTAAATGGTTTGATACTCTTACAATGCTGACCACCCTACAAATTCTTCTACTAAACACGGATACACACCCTTGTGACTTTGAGCTCGAAACCATGCCATCGTTTGTCTCCATCATCATGCCCCTTGCTCCATCTCTCCGGAGAGCATGTATTGCCAAACTGATCCCTTGGCTCCACCTGGAGTCCATGAAGGAGCCCCTGTGTGACTACCACTGTGGAGCTGTGCTGGACAAAACCTGTCTTGTGAGGATCCACATCACCTGGAGATAGATCAGAGATGAGATCTTTTAAATTATTATCCATTATTAAACTGATCCCTTGGCTCCACCTGGAGACCATGAAGGAGCCCCTGTGTGACTACAACTGTGGAGCTGTGCTAGACAACACCTGTCTTGTGAGGATCCACATCACCTGGAGATAGATCAGAGATGAGATCATTTAAATTATTATCCATTATCATATTGATCTCTTGGCTCCACCTGGAGTCCATGAAGGAGCCCCTGTGTGACTACCACTGTGGAGCTGTGCCGAACAAAACCTGTCTTGTGAGGATCCACATCACCTGGAGATAGATCAGAGATGAGATCATTTTAATTATTATCCATTATCAAACTGATCCCTTGGCTCCACCTGGAGTCCATGAAGGAGCCCCTGTGTGACTACCAACATTGAGCTGTGTGCCACAAAACATCTCTTGTGAGGATCATGCAACAATACATTAATTTCCTTTTAAAACTAGATTTCTTCATGCTACTGTAAGTTAGTCATGATTATCTCTTTGATTTGTATAAAGTAAGTTGTTGCTTTCTCATTTTTAAATTATTCTTAAGATAATGGCTGGCTAAAAAAATTCTTAGTAGTATATGTGTACTTGTCGGCTTGAAATAAAAATCCAAGGCTTCTTGTTAAATAGTGTGAAATCAAACTAAATTAATAAGACACATACAAAGCATATACAAAGAAGGTTATAATCATAAATTAGTAAATGGCTCATTAATGTTAAATATCTGCAACTTGTACATTGGAGGACTACTATCTATTTCTTTTTGAACAAACAAAAATCACAAAGTATAATAATTTATTTATAATATATTTTAGGGCATATACAAGAAATATTTCTTGACAGAAAGAAAAAAAATTGTTGGCTTTATTTACCCAATGTATAATTTATTGTCATGCCAAACTTCCATTTGGTAATAAAAAAATAAACATACAAAAAGAAAAAAATCCTATGCCGTCAGAGGCAGGGGCATTTCACCAAAGTTCCCAAAGCACTGATCTCTAAAGGGAGCATCATGCTAGACATTATTCATGCATCTCCTGAATACATATAAGTGCACCACTCTAACACATTAGTCTCAATTCTCAAAGATCCTACAGAGCGCCACTACCTTCCACCATAACACCCCGAGGCGAGTAACCAAAGTGCACCTGCTTTCCATAATGCATATATGGAATCAAGTATCTAGCACACGATCTTCCCACCCACATCCCCGGAGACCACATGTATGCATAAACACATGATGCAATTTTTCTTCTTCTTGGGGTCACACCACTTGGATATTCAGAACTGATAAGCTTTCAAAAGAATCTGATTTTAAGGGAGGAAAATACTTTAGGTGCTCCATATACATGTGTCTACAGTATATGATGTAAAACAATATAAACTGTCCCAACATTTCAATATAAAGGGAAAATACAAATATCTTGTGACACTGATCAAGAAGAGTCAGAATGTAAATGATTACAGTAATAATTGAATCTTGTTCAACTTAAAAGAAAGAAAAAATAAGTAAAAGAAAAGAGGAGAGGTACACATAGAGTCAGGAAAATACAGGATAGGGAAAAGAGAGCGAGAGAGTGAGTGAGAGAGAGACAGAGAGAGAAATGGAAACCTATACAAAATTACCAATCAATTACAGAAATGAACCATATAAAATATCAATAATTACACTCAGAAAGAAATAAATGTTCAGCTACAATACATGCTCATTTCTATTTATTGTTATTCTTTTGGTTTGCTTTTTGGCTAATCCACACGCAAGAACAAGTTCAGATGAATTGAAGTTGTATTTTGGCTCCATCATATTGTCAAACTGCCCCCTTCACACATGCAGTATGCATCTAAGAACTTCACTGTTCAACCCTAGATGGCTTTAAAAAGAAAAGAGTGGAATAGAGTAATAGAGTTTGTTTCAAAATTTCATATTGGGTCACTTTTAGGTGTACCGGTATTCAAACACTCTGGATCTGTGCCATATCTCATGATTATGGTGCCGAAGTAAAGAAATAGCGCACTATCCACCCTCCCCTGTTCACAAACTAATCAGCTCTACTAATTTTTCTATCTCACTTTGCTCTGCTTTCTCTTTCTCTCTTTTTTGTTATTGTACCTTTTGAGTGCTGCCTGGGGCAAAACCTCCCCACCCCCTTTTTCACAACTACTGTAATCAGCTAAAACAATGTTTTTGTCCACTTTCTCCCCTTTCTCTTTCTTTTGCATTGTCCCACCCTCCTCCCCCCCCCCTCAACACACACACACACAATACACCACTACTCTGGACTCACCAGCCAAAAACTCTCTGATGAAGGGACTTCCCCTGATAGGAGTGGGACCCAGACGGATGGAGATGTTATAGAGTCCCCCCTCCCCCTTCCCCCCCCCCCCCCCCCCCCCCACACACACAATGCACCACTACTCTGGACTCACCGGCCAAGAACTCTCTGATGAAGGGGCTTCCCCTGATGGGAGTGGGACCCAGACGGATGGAGATGTTATAGAGTCCCGACCGACGTACAGTGAACGCACACTTGACCAGGTTATAGTCTGTCTCACTGTATTCAACGGAGCACGCCATTCTCTGCTGACCAACCAGGATCTCAATGGCTAGCTGGTCGGCATCAGAGATCGCATACTTCATGCCGTTCCTTTGGTAAAACTGAAAAGCAAAAATGTGGAAAGCAGAAGATTTCACGAGTTTGAAAGTGTTATTGTTTGTAGCAACCAAACAATTTGATTTTGTAGAACTGAAAAATAAAATAATGTAGAAAGGAGGAGATTTATGAGTTTGAAAGAGTGATTGTTTGTAATTTGTTAGCACCCAAAGATTTTTTTACAAATGACAAGCAACTTCTTCCATCACACTATGTTACCAAAAACTTGTGGTCAAAGTCTAATAAAAAAAACATCAAGAGGACTTTGGTTCTCGCATTATCACAATTATAACACACTTTTTCCTTAGATTTATAACACACTTTTTCCTAAGGATACAAAATGCTGAATACTACTTGGCTTTAGCTGAGCATACATGATAAACCCTGAAACATATAAAGAATGTCTTTCTATCATGTATGCATTAACTTCACATGGATTGAGAGCGGCAAATGTAGATTAATGTCTCGCTATAAAAGGGTGTTATAGTGCAATTGCTGTGATACAAACTCAGAACAATGAGGTCCAGGGTCCAGTGACTCAAATCCAATAGACTAAACCATGACATATACAGGTTGAAGTAGAAAATAGATTTTCTCTTTATATGAAACTATTCACAAGTTTATTATTACATGAACATACCTTGATGGTGAAAGACATGGTGTCACCCACAGGAACTGACCCCTCCCATCCCCATTCCACCAGGCACCCGCATGGGTCAACCAGGCTTCCTGTGATGTAATCGATGATGGGGGCATTCCTGCTGCGAGAAGAGACCCCGCTGGCCTGGGCGGTACGGTAGTTCCCATTCACCCAGGCAAAACCAACGGCGCATATCAATGTCGCAAGGGTGACATTGCCTGTATCAAAGACACAAGGTTAGAAATTCTCGCTTAAAAAAAAACCCAGTGGAATTAGCCTAGATATAAGGAATTTCTTTTGGGTAAATTACAATGATCATTTGAATCCAAGACATATTTTATTTGTTTGTTTGTTTGTATGTACATGTATGTTTGTTGGCTTGATTTGTATATTGTATAATGTTTAGTAACAAATATATTCCATATTTTTTATTATAAAAAAGGGTTGACCTTTATATAAGGATTATGTTTCCTTTCAGGTTGCAACCTATTCAGTTTATTGTATGTCCTTGTGGAATATGTTCTCAATGCGTACTTTATGTTATATACATGTAGCTGATTGTTATATGAAATGTTGTCTTTTTAACTGAATGAAATAAAATTGAATTGAATTGAATTCTTTTTCAATTTATTTGTAACTTAATCAGGTTGATCTGACCGATCTCAGTATGTTAAAATTGGTAATTCTACCTCTGGTAAAACTACCATGAAGTATGCATGGTGTACCCCAGGGTTCGGTAGGAGGACCACTGCTCTTTTCTCTTTATATGCAAACAATCGATCAGCAAGATATTTCACAAACATTGTATTAGTTACCATTGTTACTTTTAAACCTGCAATGTCTTCACTGTCATTAGCTGTCGCAAAACTTGAAACATGTCTTGAGGAACTAAAATTCTGTCTAATATCTAATGGCCTTTAAAAGCGGAATGATGATAAATCTGAGTTTGTATCATTAGGTTCAAAGCACAGGTTATGAAAGGTTGACTATCAATCGTATGTTCTCCATATTGGTAGCCCTTGTATCACTCGTAATTTGGGTGTTAAATTTGATCAGGAAATGTCCTTTCGCAGTCATATAGCGCATGTTCAACAGAGTGTAAGGTATCGATTACGTAATCCTAGTTTCATAAGAAAGTGGTTATCCAAATCTGCGACCAAGATCTTGATTCATGCTTAAATTACTTCTCGTTTAGATTTTGCAAATTTGTTGTTCTGTAACCTTCCCAAAAATATGTCACAAAACTTCAACGACTACAAAACTCTGCAGCCCGCCTATTAACATTCACTAAAAAAATCTGATTCCATATCACCAATTCTTCGTTCTCTTCATTGATTGCCAGTTGACCAAAGGATTATCTTTTAAATTCCTTTACTAGTACATCAAGTTCAGTTTACTCTCTTTCCCCCAAATACCTACGCAACTCTGTTTCCAGATACAATCCCACACAAAGTCTTCGCTCGTCATCAGACAGACTATTGCTTCACACATTTAGAATAAAACATGCTTGGGGCGATCTGGCTTTCTCAGTCATGGGTCCGAAACTCTGGAATGAACTTCCTCTACAATTACGTCAACTGTCGTCAACAGAAACATTCAAATCACAACTGAAAACTTATTGTTCTTTTTGTTGTAATTATTGCAATATTCTAATTTACTATGTATAGGAATTTTTTTTTTCTTCTTCTTATGTTTGTTAAATGTATTTTCCTCTATTTAAAGCGTCATGAGCACCAAAATATGGACCTGTGCGCTATAAGTAGCCACTTTTATTATTATTATTATCTTATTCACTCATAATATTTACAAATTTAAATATCAATGTTGTTTTAAATGTTATTTTTCATCTTGTGTATTCATGTGCAATTCAGCTTTTTTATAAGGTTGCAAAACATGTTGTCTAATTTAACTTTTTAAAAAATTTAATTGAAATGATATGAACAAGTGAATCAACGTCCATACCACAACCATATTCGATGTGTTGTTAACAGATGTTCCATGCTCTGAGGGTTTATCTGACGTACTGTAAAATCTAGAAACTCTGCTATTCTCAATTTCTCATAAAACTCTTTTGTTCATTATGTCGACCTGTGATTGAGTACGGCATACCAACATGGCTCCCTCATCAGAAGAACCATATCAGAGCTATCTAAAGTCTTCAAAGGCGTTTTACCTGATTCGGTTTCCCTTACAAAGTTGCTCATTCCTTATCATACACGGAACGCCTGTCTCGCCTAAACATGCCCCCTCTGTATAACAGACTTGTGTACTTATCAATGTCATTTGTAATTTAGTGCTTAACGCAGACTTTATGACATGCCTGAATATATGCTACCAGTCCCAAGTCATAGAAGAATCCATACACTTGTTTTCAATCATGAACTAGCAAGATGCAATAGTTTGAGATTTTCTTGTTTTTATGTTTTCTCCAGATTTTGGGAGCACCCCTCAGAGGAAGACAGAGACGTGTGTCTTGGTACCGATGTTTTCTGATTTTTCTAGGAATCAATAATGTTTCACAATTTTGCTAACTACCAATCATTTCAATAATAATTTTCCATAATTTTGATGACTTCCAATCATATCAATACAAATATTACACAATTTTGCTAACTTCCAATATTACTGTTTCCATGTGATTGTATAAACATACAATTTTCTGCATTTAGCATGCATTTATCATACATGCATAGTTTGAACAGTTCTTCTGATAATAATCCTAACAGTAATCTTCCCATATTACTGTATGGTAACAGACATTTTGCTGTATTTGTGTATCATATACCAAAATTAGTCTTTATTGTATGACATAAAATTATTTGCTACTGATCTCCCTCATACATGTATGTGCCTAATATGAGGGTTAACTTTAGTTACACATTCATGTATATATGTTTACCTTATCTTTATATTTGTTTTATGTACATGTATGCACCAGCCAATGTGTAGAGCCTCTCGACTGAATTTCTAAATTCTTTCAGGTTATCCCCAGGCATTAGCTGGTGCTAAATATCATAATGTTAATGTTACATAATTGTGTCAACCCTGTGATGTTGTCTTTGTATTGTTATCATCTTGCTTGGATATGAAATAAAAGACAAATAAAATAAATAAACCTTCCTAAAATCAGTTTTTGTGTAAATATCTTCCACTTCTTAAACTATGAAGGAAAACTTGTAAGAAGAATGAAAGTACCTTGCAACCGACAGAGTTAAAGATATATATCTGTATGATCGATCTCTAAAATTATATTTTGATTTCACTCAATAAAATATATTATGGAGGGCTACAAAGAAAGAGAGAAAGAAAGAAAAATATCCAACTTACCAAATGTCTGCACGAAATGTGTGATCCCGCTCCACATGCGCCTTGCCAGTGAGAAGTCTAGCTCATATGGGCGATCTGATGCCATCTGCTTCTCTACTGCCTTCTGTAGATTGTTGAGTTCAAGGTATACGGCTATGGATTTAAGAGGGTCTGCGTCGTCCTGGGTTATGTCATCTAAATCAAAGTCCAGCACTTTATGAAGTTCGCTATACACTGTGATGTCAAGGTCATCAAGTCTGTGTTGAACAGATACACAAGAGAATAATGAAAATAATGATTGTTTTAGCTGTTATTTTTTCTTCCTTTTGTTATGTACATAAAAGTAGGCACAAAAGTACCACAAAGTGATGACAAAACCCCATGATAAAAGAGAGAGAGAGAGAAAGATAAATAATAATGACAAGAATAATAATAACAATACAGTGTTTTTACAATGCATTTCATTGCCATAGTAAAAGAGAGCGAAGGACTGGTAGATTACATGTATACATACCAGTAGATAGAGAGAGAGAGAGAGAGAGAGAGAGAGAGAGAGAAGGGGGGGGGGGGGGGTTCAAGAAGAGACTGTACAATTATGTGATCAATTTATCAATGCCAAGTTATTTGACTGATCATTTTGGATTTATTCTTTATACTAATTTACATGTACATAATATACAAATATTTCAAGTAAAAATACAATCTATGGAGAATTTAAAACTTACTAAAACTGGTAGGGAACCATATCACCTATATTTAAACCCATGCAAATAATAACACAGACCTATTGCCCATGTACTGTACTGTCTGTGCAAACGCTGGGTGAGCGGCTTAATTACAAAAACAAGGTGTGCACACAGACATCTCCTAATTGAATAGACAGCTCGTTTTTAAAGATAATAATTAATTATGTCAGTTTCCATGGTAACTTCTCCATTAGGTAATTAATTTTGAAGTGAATGTGTTACAGTTACCGTAAATAGGCTATACATATTGCACCACATGCACACATCAATGCACTGCAGATTCAAGGTTAAAATGTTTTACAGAAAGGTAGAGCCAACTTGTTGTTCAACAGTAGGTACATGTAGTCTACATGTACCGGTAACTAGGTATCACTTGACAGACTCCCTTGACTGATGAATTTGAAGTCATAATTTGTTATCAAATTGAATTTTGCAAAATGTAAATGTAAAGGGTAAAAGATTCTAGTTTCAGTGATTCCTTAGTTTGCAGAATAAATCCACATGGAATAGCATCTATAACTATAATTCATGCATTCTAAAGTAGAGGTGCTGTATATAGTCTAGTGAATATGTCTCTGGATTATAGATCACAAGGTATGAGGTTCAAATCCCTGCCATGGCACCAGTGTACTTTGGCAAGACTTAAGTTTAATCTACACTGCATGGGCCCCATTATAAAATTTAAAAATGGGGGTTGGAGTGGGCCAGACTTAAACTCAGGGGGCCATGTGCATGAGGCCCCTGTGTTAGTATAAAACCTTGTGTAATTAAACTAAAGGATACTTATGAGAACTATTCCATTACGATATTTGTAAGCTTTGTTCATTGTACTGTAACTATGTAAGTCTACCTGGATATTTTGGATATTGCCCTCTCTACCAACATACATGTCTGCAAACTGCACTGTATGAATACACCCCCTTAGAATATAAAATGTGATGGTATTAGTTCTTGAGAAATCTAATAAGGTAGCCATGCTTTGATTGTCCGACTGTGCCTCAGGATGTGGATAGAGAGTTAGAGACAGAGAATATAATCCAGAGATTCATCATTTCATGATCATTTCGAGAAGCTCCGTCGTTCAAGTATGGCAGCCACAATGAGTTATTTAAGATGACAGGATCATGGAGGATTTCAGGGGAAATCAATGCCTAGAGAACACTTTGAACTTTGAACGATAGTATGCTTAGTCTACATGATATTACTGTCAGTGCCATCTTGAAAGTGGATATTAGTCTAAAAAGACATTCATTGCTTATCAGTGCTATATTGATTTGTGGAATAGAATCTTTTTTGTTTCATAAGAGGGCCAAGCAATCTGATCTTTTTCAAAACCTAAACGATTAATGAGCACCAGATTTATATTCTAACAACAACAACAACAATAACATCACTGAATAATAACATTAGCAACAACACATCAATCTGAGATGATTGAGATCCCAAAATAATGGTGGATACTTTAAAATTGCATTTCATCAAAATAGTAAGATTAAACGAGAACTTACCGTTTGAAGTTTGATCTTTATTTTATGAATATTTAGGAGGAAGTTATTACATGAGATCCCGTCGCGCATGCGCAGTCAATATTCAAAGCTACAAATGTGGTTACTCTCAGTAGTAAGGAACAGGAACTTACACTTAAGTTTGAAGTTTGGGTGGGTGAGGAGGGCATGTAATAACTTCCTCCTAAATATTCATAAAATAAAGATCAAACTTCAAACGGTAAGTTCTCGTTTAATCTTACTATTTTATTTCATATTTCGTCGTTCGAAATTACATGAGATTTTGAAGCATAGTAGCCACATTTGGAACAACCAACATGTATGGAAAGTGAACACTGATTATGCAGATTGAATTGGATGCTTCTAACCAATGACTCACCATATTTGACAGTTATTGAAGTCTGTTCATACATGTGGCAAAACATTTCACATACAAGACGTCCATATATAAGACGTCATAATGTTGCAAAAACATTGTTCGTTTCTGTATCTAGCTTATTCTAGCCATCTGGTTTCTTAATCCCAGTTCTATTAATTAGACAGCTGGTCTCTTAATGCCAGTTCTATTGAGAAGCCTCATGATGCAGTTCTTAAAGCAGTGTGCTATCTTGTAAGACTGCCTGGGTAAAGTTTCTCTTGTTTTCAAAAGGTTTCCTGTAGAACTTCCTGAACGTTTTCTCTGAAGACCATCCTGCTCGGGCTAGGATCTGGTCCATTGGAAGTGCTGCCTTGGCAGCTGCTGAAGTTGATGCTGCCCGCGTTGAATGAGCCTTATAAACGTTTGTATCCACACCTGCTCTTTGCAAGCAGGTCTTGATCCAGCGAGATAAGGTTTGAGTTGTTACTCTATTATGAGGTCTGGTGTAACTTACAAAGAACGAGTTCTCATTCCCACGAAGTAGTCCTGTGCGCTGGACATAATGTTTCACATATTTTACGATACACAATCTTCTATCAGGAGGATATGCTTCCAATTTAAACTTAAAATTGGTATTTCCTGGTTTGCTTTGCTTCAAGTGTTCATCCAAATGAAAAACCACAAAGCCCCCTTTTAGGGTCATCTTGTTAGTCTTCAATATATGCAAGGTTTGCACTCTCTGTGCCGATACAAGAGCCATTAGCATACATACTTTGAGTGTTAAATCTCTGAGGTTTAAGGAGTTTACTGGAGACAATTTTCTTAGAAAATTGAGGACTGGACTAATATTCCATATTTCTGTATATCTAGGTAAGACAGGTCTGAGTTGAAAAACACCTCTCATCAGTCTGGTTATAAGTGGGTGAGTACTCATTGTCTGATTACTGTCAACGAGAATCAGAAAAAGTGGATAAAGCGCTACGAGCTGTATTGATCGCACTGTAGCTAAGGTTCCTGTCATGAAATAAACTACTAAGGAATTCTAGTACCGTTTCCACCTCGGCTTGGAGGTAACTCGTATTCCTGCTGTGGCAAAATCTTCGCCACTGTGTGATGTAAACTTGGTACTGCTTGCAGGTTGATGCTCTCCATGAAGCTGTAATGATATCCACTGTTCGTCTGCTTAGTCCCCGATTCTCAAAGTGTTGCCGCATAACCTGCAACATAGGAGGTCAATATTAGCATTAAGAGGGTGGGTGGTGTTTAACACAGGAAGGAGTAGCAAATCTTCTTGCCTCTGGATAAACAATGGCTCTCCTTCCATCATGCTAACCAACTGAGGGAACCACGCCTGAGTGGGCCAATTAGGGACCAGAAGTAACCCTCTAGCTTTATCCTCTCTGATTTTTTGCAAGCATTTGGGGATCATACAGAACGGTGGGAATGCATAGAATGCAAAAGGTTTCCAATCTAGCGTAAATGCGTCAACTGCAAAAGCCCCAGGGTCTGGGTGCCAAGTGACATATTTCTCTACTTGAGCATTTAGTCTTGAGGCGAACAGGTCTATTTCTGGTACACCAAAGTGGGAAACTATTCTATCGAACACTTGTCTGTTTAGTTTCCATTCTGTTCGATCATTAAATTTCCTGGATCTTTCATCTGCTATAGTATTGAGCCGACCAGGTACATGGGCTGCAGAGACCCAAATATTTCGAGAAATGCACCACTGCCAAATATCTCTTGACATCTTGTCACACATTGTGGACTTGCAACCTCCCATGTGATTTAAATAAGCCACTGCAGTGGTATTATCTATTCTTACCATCACATGAACGTTACGCTTATTCATGCAAAAGGATTTTATCCCCAACCCAGCGGCTAGGGTTTCCAGGTAATTTATTTCATTGTTTCTTGCCCTTTCTGCCTCAAATTCATTCCATCGACCCCCTGTTTGCTTCTGGAGGTCAGTAGCTCCCCATCCAAGGCCACTGGCATCTGTGTGCAATTCTAAGTCAGGTTTTTTCCTAACAATTGGGGAGGAGGCCATAGAAACATTGTTTATCCACCACTTTAACTCCTCTTTTGCCTCAAGGGACAACTTCATCTTTCTGTCAAAATGACCCCTGTTTTGTCTGAGGGCTGCAATTTTGTCCCTTTCCATTGATCTATAGTATAAGGGGCCATACTCAACCGCAGGGAAAGTTGCTATGACCTTCCCAATCACTCGTGCTACCATTCGTATTGATGGGAGGTACGTGCCCATTAATTCACGGCATGAATCTTTCACTTCTTGTGCCTTTGTTTGAGGCAATTTAACAATCATACTCTCAGTGTTAAGAATGAAGCCAAGAAAGGTTAGTTCACGTGTTGGGATGAGCACTGATTTTTTAGTGTGAATGAGGAATCCTAATTCTGAGAGGATCTTGGTTGTTGCACTCACACTCTCTTTAAGCTTTTCTTTTGTCTCACCAATGATTATGGTGTCGTCCAAATATCCTATGACTGTATGACCTGCTTTTCGCAGTTCGGCAAAGACTGGCTTCAGCAATTTTGTGAACAGTCTGGGGGCTGTGCTGAGCCCATTAGGTAAGGCTGCAAATTGCCAGCGCTCACCCTGCCACATGAACCTCAAGTATTTTCTACTATTTGGGTCTACTGGAATGGAGTAATAAGCATCTTGGAGGTCGATTGATGCAAGATAACAGTGCGGAGAAATCAAGTGCTTGGCAGTGTGGATGTTATCCATCTTAAAGTGTTGTACGTTCAGACTTTGATTAAGCTCTGATAAGTCTAAAATCATACGAGTACCCCCATCTTTCTTGGGTCTCGTGAAGATGTTTGAGAGGAATTCTCCCTCTTCAAATGAGCAAGGTTCTATTACGTTTTTTGCTTGTAGAGCCAAGATTTCTTTAGTAATCTGATTTATTTCTAAAGGGCTCTTTTTGTAACCATAGAGGGGCTTATTTCTTGAGGGAACCCCTTTCGAATAATCAAATTCGATCTCATAGCCTCGCACTGCTGATAGCAGAAATAGATCTGACGTTAAATCACGCCATCTACGATAGAAATATATCAATCGACCTCCAACAGGCACATTTGAGATGCATTCTTGTTGTAATGTACATGAAGTAGAAGGAGCATTAATCTTAACATTCTCAAAATATTTGTATGTGCTACTTACCTCTTTGGGTAATGGTGTAGCTATTTCCTCCTTGCGGCCTGTGGCCGCTGGAAGGATTGGGTTTGTTTCCCCATGCTCATCGTCTGGGTGTGAGGCGGAGCTCTGTAAGGTCTGCCTCGTTGGGTTCGCTGGCCTAAAAAAGGCCTGTTGTAGTTCCCACTTGCGGGCCTGCTACTTGTAAAAGTTTGTGATGTGCCGGTGGCACGGTTCCATCCTTGTCTGCGGTATTGAAAAGTGCTGGACGCTTGCGTCCTGTACGGATGGTACTGGGGGCGGGGTGTACGTTGTCCACGCACCACGCCAGATGCAGCTTTTTGTTGTTCTGTAAGATCTTTGACTCTCTTTGTTAAGTCATCGCCAAATAAGTACTGACTCACTGGTGTGGCAGGTTTGCATAGATGTGAGTACTTGGCATTTAAGTCTGGCTTAATCTGATCTTTGCGTAAGCAGTTGATTTCAAAGTTTGTGTTACACAGCAATGCCAATGCATCCTGTTGTGTCTCTGATAGGCTATCGGGGGACAGAGTTTGAATAAAAGCTGTGAGTCCCCTTGTCAAGGGCTTTTGGATTCTTTGCAGTTTCAAATCACGGCTTCTTGTTTGCGAGGATAGGTTTTCCCATATTGCTGCATTCACTTTGGGGCAACACAGTGGAGTACAATTGCTTGGAGGAGGGTATTTCCCTCCAGCTTCCTCCAACACATTTTCCTCTAGCTGGTTGGACATGAGGTACATGGCAGACTTTGCTAAATCATTGTGGATCGCGCCACCTACCCCAGTGGGGATAGCAAATTTCTGAGCCAGGGCAGGAACTTTGTCCATATTCTCCTGGTCTAAACCTGGTGCAACAGTTTCGTTGACATCACCCTCATCCATGCTGCCAATGTCATATGAATTAGGGCATTGGCCCATGTTTCCAGTGTCAATATGCTCAAAATCATCATCATGTTCAACTTCAAGAAATCTCACGTTCGCCGCAGCTGTACATGCTGTCGGCGGTGAATCCCCGGTGGGGCGAGTTGCAGATTGACAAGGCAAAAAATCCACCATTCTCTCCATTAAGGATTCCAATTTGTCAAGTCTTCCTCGTAAATCCGTGAAGTCCTCCTTTACTTCAGGCTTTTTGCCCTTCTTTTTAGGCCCAGAGTTCTTAGACTCATTCGGGGCAGGCTTTGCCAAGACACTTTTGCGTTTCGTATCGGAGGATTTCACTGCCGCTGAGCGCTTTGGCTCAGGCTTCGTAGAGGTGCCCGCGGCGGTTTCGCCCGGGGAAGTTCCGGCTTTAGCCGTGCTCAGCGTTCCGCTGGTTTTCTGCTTGGTGCTGCCGTTGCTGCTTGACGGAGACGCCATCGTGTCCGTGGAAATCGGAGCAAAACTTCGATATATGATATAAAAACAGCACAGATTCTCAAAAGTCTTCAAAAAACATGAAAAAGGAGAGTTTCTCTCCCTAATGTTGTATTTTTTCGAAACCGCTGGTCCGAAAAAACGCCGAAAATTAGGTATTTTGACTGCTGAGGGAAAGTTACTTTCCCGGTAAAAATTCAATTGCGCGGCGAATTGACTGCGCATGCGCGACGGGATCTCATGTAATTTCGAACGACGAAATATGAAATAAAATCAAAAGCCAATACACAAGGTTGTCAGAATATCAGAATTCACATACCGGTACAATCATTAAATATATACATGTAACCAGTGTACATGTAAATAGATGCATTTTATAACAGTCCCATCAATTGAATTTAACAGACTATTTTCTCCTTCATGACCTTCAAATGTTTTACATGTTTGTACTGCCAAAAATATCAAACCTTGGAACATAAGAGCTGAGCAAAGAAGTACCACTGAGCAAAGAAGTACCACGTTTAACTAAGCCAATTTTCTTTAATTTGCAGCAATATATGTAATAAATCTAGCACTCTGGGTTTGACAGGCAATGCACATGAACTTGTATATGGTGGACAATATTTCATTCTGTAGAATGCCAATTCGCTCAAAATAATAGAAACTGAGAATGGTTAATAAAAATATGTATCACAAAAATTAACAATCATGATGTAAGGAGCTAAAATCAAAAGCTTCAACACTTGTTTCAAACAACAACTAAAGAAATATGTGAGTAACAAAATACAATTCACAGTTGAATTACTGAGTGTGTTTAATCACTGGAATTATGATAGCATGACGCTTATTTCTAGGGCTGGAGAAAAAAATGTAAAACTTCAATATATCATCGTTTTTAAAAGGAAACCAAATACAATCTGGGAATCCCATATACCGTACATGTACATTGTATCTGTTATTATCAGGGGGGGGGGGGAGCTGACACAGGGGCAAGTGCCGATCCTGCTTAAATTGTTGTTTTATTTTTTGTTTTATAAATATACACTAAATATGTTGATAGTTTTCTGTGGATAGTTCGAAACAGAATGTACACTGTGTATTATAATATCAAGAGCACAGTAGTATGGGAATGTGGTCTGCTGCCACTTGACCTTTGAACATTTTCTGAGTTCCATTCACAAATTATGTGTACCGGTAAGTGCTCTAGGCTGAATAACATTAGCTGCATTTTACAATCGCACATATGGGGTTGAATTCAGACTTTGACATGTTAAAACTATATGTACATAAAATTTTCCAATGAAAAGGGGAAAATTGACATTTATATAGGTAATCTTAACTCTAGTACATAACTACAATCCCTCAATGTGCACATGCAAAGATATATGTTGCATGTTTGCAAATATTTGCATCTGTTACATAAGAACTAGGGGTACATTTTGTTTATTGCCTTGGAAATGAAAGAAGGATTATTCTTCTCAATTATTGTATTGACACTTGAGACAGATGTGAGGTGACAAGTTAAACATTTGTGCATGATGATATTGATAAGCTGTTGGAAGCTAAGCACGAAATCTTAAATCTCAAATATCTAAAATGACAAGTAAAGACTCCCGTATGTAATGCATTTTAGCCAATCATTATGTTCCCCAAGGAAGATGTATAATAAAGGATATATGTCAAAAATTTGTGAATGATTGGCTAAAATGCATTACCGGTACATACTTGTACATGTACATGTATATGCGTGTGCCAGAGTCTTGTCTTGACTTATCTAATTTCTGTCTCATAAAAGCCAATACATGAACTATGAAGTATACATAATGAACAGTTTCTCCAAAAATATAGAGAGATATTGTTCAAGACAATTTAAAATTCAGGTCTGAATCGGGTATCTCAACTGTATGTACATACATTTCTATAATAAACTTCAGTGTACAAGCAGGAAACTATCTACCGTACAAAGAAGTACTTGATCAATGTCACTGTAATTAATCTTTCTTCTTGAACCTGTACAGACTGCCATTCAATCATGACATCACAAGTCACAACACTGCACAGTTTCTGCTGCGGCAAATTTATCCAAGTTGAAGTATCTAGGTACACAACAGGAAGCATGTCATTTGTGAGGCATACCGGAAATTGTTCAAACATGGTAGTAGCGGTATGTGTGAAGAGAGGTAATTTGCAAATACACACTACAGGTTCTGAGCTGGTAAGATATTATAATTTGCAAAAATTTTATCCACCAAGTGTGAATGCTTTTATAGAATCCAAATCTGCAACCTTCTAACCTTTTAGTAAAAACTTTTTAATCAACACGACTACAACACCGCTAAATAAACGCAATGCTCAATAACATTTGTTGTGCTGACAAGAATCATGAATGGAAAAAAAAAAATGTGTGTACACGTAATTTACATTTGTCAATTAAAAATACATTAGCTGCAATGTTTGATTATAATTGATTAAATCTTTCATTTAATCACATCAAATTAAACCCTGTAAACTAGAAACAGAGAGCACAAGAACCAAGGTTAGAAACTTGATATACTTACTTTGGTAATAGACTAAGTGAAGAATAATCTTCCAACCATTGTTTCAGTAACAGCTGGTCTTGTAACTCTTCAATGGCTGATTCAAGATGTTCCTTGTCACGTTGTTTGAGTCTTCGTAAGGCCCTCTGATTAACGTCCAATCGGGCTGCCTCTTCTACACTCACACAGCCTGATCAAAAGAGGATGAAATAAAATAAATTTATGTTTGTTCTAAAGTCAAAGAATGGTAGTTGTTACTTCTGAGAATTTCTGAGAATTGAACAGAGAACTCGAACCATTTCACTCAAAGTGACTGCATTGAAAAAACACATCAGCACACACACAAAAATCTTCTCATTTTCTTTCCTTTGGCAAGATATTCATATTTCCCCCAAACAAAATGTTGGCATGACATTAAAATGAGTATCATCAGCCAACTGCCATGATTCATTCCAAAACCAAACCTGTCTGTGATCTTAATACATGTACAATTCTATATATAAATAATAACTAAAAAGATATTGTTACTTCTTCAAACAGGGTTAATATCAGGTAAGGGTAGACGTAAAGTGTAGGTTGCAGGGAAAACTATTTATAGTGCCATGGTAACAGGACTGCATAGTGCATACACCACATTAGCAATGATTCATGGTTCGATCCTAAGTTTATCAGAGACTATGGGTGCGTTCAATCAAATTTTCGAAGCTAGAATCACAAACATGAATCACAAATCAAAACGCCGTTACAAAAAACAAGGTCACTGCGGTTAGCGTTCAAGCGATTTTTCATCAACGCTGATTCTAGCCCAGCCACTGCGCATCACACTCGCAGTTTGACCCAGGAAGTATAGGTCAACTTCGGCGCGCGCTTTTTGGAATTGTTTACGGCCGACTGTCGACTGCTGTTTTGAACATAGATCGCAATAATAAAACAAAGAATGAGAAGGTGATGGAAGGAAGAAACAAAAAATAACATAAGGAAAGACAGAAAGAGAAAGTGAAAGAGTTATTAAAACAAAGAATAACGTAAGAGAAGGTGATATAAGGAAGAAACAAAGAATGACATAAGGAAAGGCAGAAAGAGAAAGTGATAGAATTCTTAAAACAAAGAATTACATAAGAAAAGGTGATAGAAGTAAAAAAACAAAGAATAACATAAGAATAGAAGGAAGAAAAAAAGAATAACAAAAGAGAAAGTGATAGAATAATTATAAAAACAAAGAATAACATAATGAAAGACAAAAAGAGAATTTGATGCAAGGAAGAGACAAAGAATAACATAAGTAAGGACAGAAAGAGATCGTGAAAGAATGATTAAAACAAAGAATAACATAAGAGAAGGCGATAGAAGGAAGAAACAAAGAATAACATAAGGAAAGACAGAAAGAGATCGTGATAGAATTTTTGAAACAAAGAATAACATAAGAGAAAGTGTTAGAATTATAAAAACAAAGAATAACATAAGAGAAGGTGATAGAAGGAAGAAACAAAGAATAACATAAGGAAAGACAGAAAGAGAAAAAGATAGAAGGAAAACAAGGCATAACATAACGGAACAGGCCACGATAAAGAGCATGGTATAGTAAACGCAAATTGCATGAAAAGCAGGCGCGCGGTTTTTGCCCAAACTGGAACAGGCTTCGTCATACAATCATGATTGAGAACTCTGTCCGTTCAATCGAATTTTAGCGACCGTGATTCTGCAGAATCATGATACAAAACGCATCTTTTTCAGCGTTTCATGTTTGTGTTTTCAAACACGTATATTTTTACGACCGACGAAAAAATGGCTTGAACGCATTGCGTTTTAAACTAAACGTCTTTAGAAACCGTGATTCTAGGGTGAAAAAGTGTCGATTAAACGCACCCTATGTCGCATGACAGGGTTTCATGACATGGTCTTTTGAAGTTTCAATATATATGAATGTTTAATAGCACATTTCTGCACTTCATGGCACTCCTTTCAGCTGCTTGCCTCCCCTACCATCCCAGTATAGTATAGCTGAGTGAGCTGCTAAAAGTTTACCCCATCAAGTATCAAGTACCCAGGCAAAACAATGTAACGTACATGTAAGCCTTTTAATTTGAGAGTTCTGTTCTAATGTTGAAATTAAATACTACCAATCATCAGTGACCCGTGACATACATGTAGTATGGGTCCAGCCACTGAGAGGGAACATGAAGGGTCCTCAGGCCTTAAATTTCAATATTTTTAGGGAAAGGCCACTTTTCTGTAGGGCACATTCCTATATTACAGCACAAATAGGAAGAATTGGAAAGGGCACAAAAAATCTCCAAGGCCAATGAGAGGGGCATTGAGGCCAATCAAAAGAGCATCCACGGCCATGGCCTTGGTGGCCTTGGATTAATTTAAGCCCTGGGTCCTAATCCTATAAACATTGCTGTGCAAAAAGCTACTTTTTTTTAAATCCCACTAACTTGCCATTCATCTAAAAACAACAACCAAAAGGCAAAAGAAAAGAAAAGAAAAAAAACATGCCAGTTACAGTACATATCACATTGAGAAGTGCAGAGACCATGTGCAAAATAATAGAAGGAAAAATGCATTTGTTTTACATGAAACTTGGAATTTAAACCCTGAAATGACTGGGTGCTTTTTCAGACGGAACCTCAAAACTTAGCACATAGATGGGGCATCTTCTAGTGAATAAAGCCCATGAAATTCCTGGTAAAATACATCTATCTTTAATGATTTTTTTCTAATTAACTGTACTTATATAAATTAATATACAGTCAAACCTATAAGTTGCGACCTCTCTACTCTCTAGATAAAGGCCACCTGTCTAGAGTAGTTGATTTCTGTGTTTCCCGTGGGTGGCTTTAATATACAGATTTGACTGTATTGATGTTTTATATGTCTTGCTATGCACTGTTACTATGCAATCATATACATTTTTTTTTAACTTTCTCAATTTTTTTACTTTCATGATAAGCCTTTGTACAGAAAGTAATTAGTTCAAAGTACATGTACATGCTAATCAGTAAACAAGCACACACAAACACAATGACTTCAAAGGTAATACTATTGAGCTTGATACACAAACATATTGCCAATCATGGTCTCATCTTCGAATGGCCAATATATTGGCATGTACATGTACATGTATCTTGTCCAATTTTTCCTTGTATTGATCTCATAGCCATCCAATTAACTTACACTTACACAAAGTTTGGAAGAAGAAAATAATCTTGAACCAAATGGATTTGAGGCAAATGAAAATATTGATCAGCATGTAGAAGTCAAATGGAATACAGATTACAGAATGAATCATTGTAATACATACCAAACTTAGCACCTCATCAACATTCATCATCAGCAGCAGCATCACGTCACCACAATAGCACCAGTCAAAACCACCACCAACCAATACCACCACTAAAACCACTACAACCACCACCAAGATCATCGTCATCATGCCTTTGGAAATTGGAATGTTGCATGATGCATCCCTGGCCCTTCTACCCTTCTCTCATTTATGCAGAGCAAAGTGTACAAAAACGTGAATTCATTCAAGTTCTGAATGGTTTCCTTCAAATGTTGGGGATCAAAACAATAACTTGATATAAGTAGAACTATAGCTGTTAATATAACATGTGTTATTAAAGAAATATTCTTGTCCATAATGATGTTAATTGTTAATCATGCAAATGACATCTTAACTTAAGACTTACATGTAAGTATCAAAAGAGGAAAAATCTACAAAAATATCCATGTTAAAAATAGTAAAAGAAAAAGTGAAAACACACAAGAAAATAAAAAATGACACAATCTATCTGACATAAACATAGATGTTAAACAACAATAAACAAAGCCAATCAATTGAAAAAACATAAGTGTAATTTAAGGAGAATTAATTACCAGCGTCTCTCAGTTGCTTTTCAAGATGTGTCAACTCGTTTTCCTTCAACCAAGTTTGAAAAGGGGCTTCTTCCTCAGAACTAAATAACTGTGAAAATGCCGTTTTCAGAACAACGTATATCAGTATACATAACAATAACCTGGACAAATATTTGAAGACAGTCGTTGTCTCATCCGCCATACTAGTATTGTTTTTCAGTTTGTTTACTTATCAAGATCACTTTATAAAGTCCACAATGCAATAAGCGAATGTGTTGTTACAGCCGACAGGACGTTGAAGGAGGCCGACGGGGTTCTACTCGGCCGAGCTCGGGTAGCTAGCGGTCGCCGTATCGCACGGTACCGTGTACTCAGCTACCAGCCCATGGATAAAGGCAAGGATCCGAACATTCGAAATGCAGTCAGTTAATCTTATCGGTTAAAATATCTGATCCTCGAGAACTAAGTCACTTGTGACAGGAAAATGCAAGGTATGAGTATTATGGTAGGTTATGATCTATTCAAATCCAAACCATGCATCATATAAAATACTATAAACTCACAGAAATCCAGCAAAAAAATATTTGCCAGGACAAGACGACGCGATCCCTGATCGAAGATTTAGCTTCCATTACAGACACCCGATATTCCTAATGTTTATGTTTACAAATTTAACGATTAAATTGACTATTTTATCATTTTTTACATCACTAAATTCAAAATTAGCTCTCATGGTGCCTTAAAATTGAATAATTTACTGCTCTATTTCCAGAATGATGTTTATGATAAAATCTGATTAAAGACTGTTAATTCGACAGGTCTGACCACAGACTAACAACTCATAAATATTGCAAAGCCATATTAATTTTCAGTAGACCTACATCTATGATTACTCACTCTTTTCAAACATTTACTCTCCAACAACTCTGTTTCTGATATCAAAAGAAATGAATATATTAGATTTTCTTCAATAGTTTTCAGTTTAGTACTACGTCTTTTCTGGGAGACTTGCAACAACTGGCTGGGGAGGCGTTGATCTCTTTCTCTCTTTGTGCATAGTTTTTCAAAAAGATGAATATTATCATAGCTCGTAGGCCTACTACTTAATATATAACTCCTATCAAATAGGATAAAACAATAGAGATCGTTTGTAAAATAAAGTACACACTACATAAATGTTTGCTCTATTTCAAGCATGCCCTTCCAGTACGTGTGGAGTGCTCATGAGGCATCTAACAAAGCATAGCCAGTTCGGCATGGCATCCATGGCATCTAATAACACTACAGAGCGCCATCTCCCGCTCTTCGTTTGGTACCAAATTCAACTCTCAAAATACCACAAGTAAGAAGTAAATACATAGAAAGCGAAAGGGATTCAATGGAACTACTTTTCAAGAGATGAAAAGGAGATAAATTAAAGCTGCTGAAGAAGAACAGCCTCAAACAGCTTCTCAAAGAAAGCAGACTTTGCATACATCTGCATCTCAGGGGTGTCCCACATGTAGAGAACGACGTAAGTAGTAATATATGTACACGCGAGATTGAATATAAACGAGTGGTGCATGGCCATGGTGTAAAATGTTTTCTTTTCTTTGTTTTCTTGAATTGTTATTTTCAGGTGAATGGGAGTGACATATGAACATCTTGTCAAAGAATGCATTGCTGCAGAGAGTTCAAACTTGGTGTGAAAGATAGTAGATCTATAGCAAAAAATTAATGGATGTGCTAAAACAGTGAACTGAAAGTTGTAATTGTATCAAACTTCAAGTCTTCAAGACTTGTCAATTTAATTTGTCTTGTTTATTGTGTTTTCATATTTGTGTAAGTAGTTGAAGTAGGTATATACATGTAAGTAGTAGTAAGCTATAGATCTAGTTGTTTTCTTCGAATTAGTCTATGAATATATAATTAGGTAATATCCAACGTGATTGGACGAAAAAATTCATTAAAATAAATATTTAAAAGATATTTAATAAGAAAATACTCCATACAAAAGGTTCACATTGGCCTAATAAACAATTCTGACAAGATTGACATTGATTCAATGACTTGTTAATCAAATAGGAGATTATTTTTTTAATGTTTTTCTTTCTATGCAATTGAGGATTACTGGTGTTAAATTTCATGATCGTCTGGAACCCTATCCTATATCAGAGACGCCAAGTTCAAAGATCGACAATGCGTGACAATTTGTGGCTCGGCGCGCGTGAGTGTATAACCCTATGGTATGCTGTTTTTTTTTAATCTAGCGCGCGCCGTTTTCAGACCCTCGAAATGCGTGATGTCACGCCTAATGCGTGACACTTGGTAGCTCTGCCATATACATATCAACTTAACAGTCCAAAATGCTTAAAAGATCAGTAGTATTAACAAAACTATCATATTACCACCCTGAAGTGGGTTTCCCCCTCACCGTTTTAAGGAGGAATAGATTCAGACTTTAAAAAATTCAAAATCTACATACTTTAGGAGTTTAGGTCCACTGTAATCCATAATCATGCTTTGGGAAATCTTGATGATTACCAGCAATGACTTGTCAAAGCTATTTTTCATCTATGAGTGTGAAATCATTAGGTTTGTTTGAGTTAAGGAACCCTACTCATTCTCAAGGAATAACAGCAACGAAATATTATTTAGAAATTACCATTATTTATTTGTTGTTCTATTTTTCAGCCATCCTCCTAAAATGCCAATGACAAGAATGGAGAGTGCAATGACCTGCCACGCCCTCAGACTAAGACCCGGGGAGGAGCTGAAGACTAAACTCCTAGAGTATGTCCAAGAGCACGGCCTCAAAGCAGCATTCATCCTGTCATGTGTTGGTAGCCTCAGGAAAGCATCTGTAAGAATGGCTGATTCAGTATCGGTGAGTAGACTTACAGTTTCCTTTGGATACATTGTATATATTGCATCTATTTATATGTCACTTTAATCTTGAAGGGACACACTCTCAAAGAATTCAGAGAAATCAACTCAGCCTAGTCCATCATCTATTGAAAAATGAAAAACATTGCATTGATATATTCAATACACAATGCGAACATGATTTCTGCATTTTAAAATAGGGTAATGAAAGTGCCCCTGAGTTTATTTTATTCAAAGTAGTTGCAGTCATTTTTCTTTTTGAGGAGGTACTGTGTCAGTCATGTGCATGCTCACTTGGTGTCTTAGTTTGCTTGGCCTGTACTGCATATGGTAATTGTGTTCTTGTGTATATATAAACTTATAAAGACCAAAAGGAATTGACAAAATCTAATCTTACAAGAATCAAAGGTGAGACCGGGCTCATGTAGAGATCAGCATTCACTGTAACATCATATTAATAGAAGAATGTACAGGCCTGCCAACTTCTGGAGTTCAAAAACTGTATTCTTTAATCCCAAAAGTTGTATTTTACTGTCAAAAAATTGTATTTAAAAAAAAATGGATCAATGCCTCTTACAGTTCCTACATACTGTACCGTGCGAGTGTAAAATAGTTTACACCTAGAAAATTGCTAATGTTAATTATTTTATAAATCGTCTACCTGGCATAATCATGGTACACTGATATAATGAGGTATCTATCCCAGCTCTTTATATTCTTTTTTTTTTTTTTACCCCGTTATAACAAGATTTGTAATATAAGAATAACAAGGTAATTTCCTTTGTCCCAAGGACCTCGTTATAACGAGTTTCCACTGTACTGTATACTCTCTATACACAGGTGATCGATGTTGACAAGAATCATGAGATTGTTTCACTGGTTGGAACACTATCAGGAGGGCATGGACATCTACATATCAGTTTGTCAGATGAGAAAGGCAAGGTAGGTTCAGGAATCAGGATAATTCTTCTGCTCAATAGGACGGACAGTTGTGGATCAGGGTAGAGGGGAGGCCAGGAGGGGGACATTGTTTTGGTCCAATAACCAATGTCTACTTTTAAGAGAGGGGGGGGGGGGGGGGGGGGGGGTCTAGATTTGTTTTAAAGGGTTTGTGTGCTTTGGGGTATTTATACTCTTCAAAATCTTGGGGTCCAATTCGGGAGCCTGTCAAGTATCCAGCCTTGCTTTATAGATGGTAGCGTTCAAATGTAGCGGACAAGCAGAAAATGAAAAATATTATGATTAAATTATATAAAGAGAACCTGGACTCGAGTGTAAATGTAAAGAAAATGTGATCATACATATTGGTGTCTTTGGCGACTGGACAAATCACCAGCATCAGACCATATGGCAATTGAACTAATGAATTAACTCATCACAAAATTCTATTCCATGACATATTGTAATTCAGCGTACAACCAGTGGATCAAGTAATGTATGTCTTTGTCATAATCTTCCTCTTGGTTCTCCCTTTTTAGGTTTTTGGAGGACATCTCCTGGGTAACGCTGAGGTCTTCACCACAGCAGAAGTGGTCCTTGGAGAGCTTCCTCAGCTGGAGTTTCGCAGAGAGCCAGATCCAGAGAGCGGTTACAATGAACTCGCAATCCATAAGAGATCAGACCAAAACACTGACAGCTGATATCATTTGACCTTTAACACTGGTTTTACAGTAGAAGTGAAAGGAGAACATATTGTCTGGTTGGACCGTTGGAGCCAAAAGGGTGCTAACTGATATACTTTTACACAGAGTTGATGCCCTTCCAGCTCTAAAGACAATATTTCCTTGAATTTGTTGTTACCTTAATCAGGGCTAGACAGTAGACACTAACAGGCGCTTGTGGCAAATGGGTGCCCAAAATGTAAGTCCTGATGGTTCATGTACTGACAGTCGATATCATCTGATCTTTGACACTTGAAGTTGCTTGACCCCCGTACTTTCAAAAATTTTACTTAGGGCTCAATGTATTTAGTATTGACAATTTTAATCTAGACCCCTACCCCAAAATTAGTGTGTAGCCCTGCCTCTAAGCTGTTTTAACCTAGCCCTGACTACCTCAAGAGACTGGTATGCATATTCTATGAGCACCTATATTTTAACACAGCAACAAACATTACTTAAATATTGATACTCTTGTGGCACAACAGTGAACTTGACTTCATATTGCATCACCAAGATTCAAGCATGTTACGTTAATATTCTGTATAAAAAACTCATACAAACTGTCGATTTGGATTTCTGTGTAGTTTAATACATGTATATCTACTTTTATTTACAAATTATTCTCACTTAGTTGTTAAAGAGTGATTAAAAAAAGGGAACCAAGAATAAAAATACATGAATTTACTAAATACAAGCCAGTAATAGAGCTTCTCCATATTACAACATACCAGAACATGATCAAATAATTAACAGACCACTGGTGATATTTCTCAATTATGTCAAATTTTAGTAATGCCAATTATTATAGGGTTTAAAAAAATCAGAGATGAATGTTCAATGTGCCAGGGCGACACCCATTTACGGGTGCCTACATTACACTGAACATGTGGCCCTTCCCTTTATAATCAATTATAAAAGAGGCTTTTGTTAACAGATAATATTAAAGATCTGTAAAAAGTAGACATTTTCTGTAATATCTGAGTGAAATATCATGTATATATTGTCCTCTTTGGCACAAACAATATTGTCTACAAATTGATGTTTGTGTAAAAACTTGTATTTGTAAATAAAGATATATAAACCTCAACAAATGTGTCAAGACTTTGTTTATTACAAAGGAAGTGAAACTCTACATTCACCTCTTGCGTTGTAGAGTACTATCTATTTCAGCTCATATGAAAGAGAGCACTGGTTATGTTCATGCATTTCCATTGTACATGTATTCTTAAGAAATAAACAGAAGCATTACTGTACTTGCAGGTGAAAATAAGTGGTTTGATGATAAGTTGAATATGTGAATGATCTCCTGTATGAAACGTACCTTTTATCCATTTCCTTCATCCAAAAATGAAATGATGAATTGAATGGAAGTGGAACCAGAAAGAACTAATTGTCAATGGTCAACAAAAAGATTTTTTATTTTTGGATGACATGTGGTTAAAAGACTTGTGTCATACATTTCATTTTGTATCAGATCACAGGGTCCAAGATGGGTGCGATAACTGATACATCATTTCAATGAGGGGAAGTGAGGTGATAATCACTTTGACTTGAAATTTCTTGAAACTATCCCATTATTAAGTATGCAATTCAGTATTCCTATGTGTGATTCAGAGCTGAATGATACCATTTACAATGCTTCATTGCTTCAAGTTGTTTTATGTTTTAAAGTATTGAAAGAAGACAAATAGATATCCTCACTGAATGTGGAAGCAGGGTGAAGCAAAATCTCATGAGTTTCCTTGCAGACATCCTATCGTGCATCAACATTTCTACCAAGATGATTCTCCTAACGTCAGAGCTTGATAACAAACTCCTGGAAAACAACAGTCATGCAGGCAAGGACATTTTTTGTAATGAATCGATTAGTCCTTCGAAGTGGAGATGGTTAAGGCTACATTCCACAAAGTTCCTTGCAGCTGTCTTGTCCTGCACCAACAGTTTTTACTAAGCTGACTGAATTAGTTGTATCGGAGCTTTATAACCATCTCAAGGATAGGTCCTGATGAATCGAAAAACAGATCCTTATAAAAAGGGGTCATGGGCTGCTGTCGTAGTCATATCAAATGTCCAGTTGAGATACGAGTCTGGAATTAGAGACTAGTTTCAATATTCTGATCATACCTTTGGAGCACCGAAGGCATCTGGCATCCTTTCAATTGTGTACCTGAAAGAAATATAAAGCAAATTGAAAGTAGACTTGATACTAAAATTGATTTCTTTAAAGGTAGGCGTTACTACTGCAGCTAGAAGGGATTAGACCACACAGCGAGCCATCGAGGTCACTGTGACAGGTGGCTATCTCATTAACTCAGCTCTCATTTAACATAAGAAAAAGAGGATCATGGGGGACCAACAGGCACCGATTTGGGAAGTTTTCTATATAGAGGGAGCAAGTAGCTACAAGTAGGACAGTGTGCCTTTAACATAAAACATTAACGGTACTTATTCATTACTCCGATCATTAAGAAAATTTCAGTGTATCTTGCTATTGAAATCAAAGAACTTCATCTAAATGATGATGAAGTTGATCAGTAACATAGAGGCAATTTGAAATATGACACATGATGTTTTCAAATTTACATTTGGATTTTTCATCAGCATCATAATTACTTCTGATAGTGAACTTCTACATAAAGGAAAGAAAGAGGTCAAATAAAAAATAAAAAATTCTCACCTATGTTGAGAGAGATACATGATGGGCACTCCTGGAATCTTTCGTATTCTCCTCTTCAAATCTCTATCACAAGTTGCAACAATATAACATTTGTGCTGCATAAAGACAAATAAAGAATAACCTGTCAACATTGCCAATGAGAGGATCAATTTTATAACATGCTCATGGGAACACTTCAAAAATATACATAAAGTAATCAAGACATATATGACAGTCAATCAAGTTAGGATAAATATAAAGTGCTCCTGTATAAATTTCATGGGATCAATGTACTTTAAAAGTTATCACACTGCAGAAAACAAATTAATTTGGGTAAATGCAGTCAACATAGTCCATGGAAATGTGGAAATATTTTTCTTTAAATTGTCTGGTTTGGAAAGTTTAAATTCTGATTAACAAAGTCTCAAATAAAGAGCTTTTTGTACTGTGTATTCCATCTAATATATTAGGCTTTACATACCAGCTGTACTTTCAGTTTCTTACATGTACATACAGGCAAAAACATAAGAAGAATAGAAGGTATACATCCTTTCTCTTTCCTACAATTTAAGGGACTTGAAAAGTTTATTCCAGGGGGGAAGAAACATCATTTCTCCACCACTAACCTGTGTAACTCTTTGTACAATGCAGTCATCAGCATATGTCCCTGTGTGCATGCATGGCAGCCGTTCTACCCTTGGATCTTTGGCTGTCCGTAAAGCTACATTGTACTTCTTGCCCAGCTTCTCGATCTCAGCCATGACACAGTCTGTAATGCATGGTATGCCTGAAAGGATCCAAAAGACAGGTCCAGTTTGATATTTTTTCTTTAGACTTGATAAGTATCAGGTCTCATTTGAGCCAGCTCTGTATTTCTGCTTTTCAGAGTTGATACAAACCCATCTTAGATGTGATGTAAGATTACTTAACCATCAGTTACATACAAATCACACAAAAATAACAATTAAAGGTTGAAATTTATTTCTAAAACAAGCATAAAACACTATTCACTGTTTGTTTATTATGTATCTAAAAAAAAGAAAAAATCACATGTAAAATGATCTTACATCTACGATTCCATCTTGAGAAAATAAGCAATCAAAACAAGTTTGTACTTTTTCTGACTTGCACTGTTGTACCTAAATCAGGGGTGATAGTGAGCACTAAAAAAAAAAAAGTTTTTTTGTTTTCCCTAGCTTAACCACGCCCCCCTTGAGTAAAAAAAAGAAAAGAGGATTCGCGGGGAAAAAATGGCATCTAACAACATTCCCCCCTTTCGAGGAAGAAAATTGGGAAAAATAGGGCAAAATTGGGCAAAATTGGGCAAAATAGGGCAAAATAGGGAAGAATAGAGAAAATAAGAGGGAAATCGGGAAAATCAGGATAAAATAGGGAAGAAAAAAAAATTGGTAAAAAAAAAAAAAAAAAAAAAAAATCTGGATTTTAATTTTTTTTTTTAAATCGGGAAGGAAAAAAAATCGGGAAAAAATCAGGGAAATAAAAAAAATCGGGAAACCGATTTAAATCGGGTTTTTATCAGGCCTGCTAAATGGAAACCAAAAATTCTCAACAAATAATATAAAGTCATGTACAAAACTGAATTTATATCTGTTGTCAATTTTCTGTTTCCATCTAGGAATCCTGGATGAAATGTTAAATTCCATCACCCTTTTGATATCAAAGGAAAGGCACTTACACTTTGCATAGAGGCAATCCATCATGCCTTGCACAAGGTCTATCTTGTTCTTGATGGAGAAGTTGACAAAGTTGGTATCTACGATGACATAGTAAGGAGGACCTAGTTGGGTGTTATACTTGAAGAAGAGAGCTGAGGAGTATTGAGGAACTTCTCTCTTTTTCAGTTGGGATGCCATTTCTTTATCTACTTTCCATTTGGGTTTCTCCTTGGGTTTTTCTCTGTCCTTTGCTTTTCTGTAACATATCAGCAGAGAATAGGATATAGTTCATATAATCTTCATAATAAGAATAAATTTTGAATACTACTTCAAGTTCTACTACTAAATAATAATCAGGTAAATCAAGGTAAATCTTCTCAATAAGAGGCCAGCAATCATATTTACTACCTACGCTAAACGGTTTAGCCTGGCTGCCATAAGGCGGCTTAAATAATATATCCTTTGTCACAATCCATTATCCTGCATTAAAAGAGATAATTAATGAGGCGAATGGCAGCCAGTGATAGCCAATCAGAACTCCAGAAGGGCCACAGTACAGGTTTACGAGAATATGTATATCCTGGCCTCATTCTCGGACCAGCACCCCTACCCTGGCTCCCCCACTCAGTGTTGTTTAGAGTATGCATAGATGCATGCGCCCTCCCTTTGAAAAAAAACCCCTATAATAATAGGGTTTTCAGTTTCATCTACTTTCACTGAAGCCCCTCACGCGCATTAACAGCGTTTACAAACCGAAAAAATGCCCTTTTTAAACTTACAAAACAAGCACTTTAATTTTGTCCAAATCACACGAGTCTGGTACCATCGGAAAGCTCAGAGTCTCAGCTGTTCAAAATCGCATATTTCACAGCTGTAGCGACTACGTACCGCAGTCCACAACTTTATGAATGAACCACTATGCTCCGCCCCTTCTTCTTTCGAAGATTTGCGAGGTTTTCCGATTCCGCGCTCGCGGCACCAACATTTTGCCGAAACTTTCACGAAGCACGATCTTCGGCTGCTTCTCCGCACCCGAACGCAATTTGATTGACATCTAGACGGGTTTCAACTTTACCCCCGAAGGTTAATTTGCATACTACAAGTTGTTCGGTTTTCATAGCTCATCTACAACGAAAGTTACGACGAATTGAAAATTCACCGGTTGATTTTGACATGAATTTGGACAATCTGAAGGTAAGAACTTATATGATATGAATCGTACATGCCTTTTCTACAATATATGTGAAATTTGAGTCCCCACGAGTTGTATTTTTATGCGGAGAGAGCTTTTTGTAGAGCTACTCCCAGGCTTTGTTGACAAAATTGATCGAACCGTGCCGAGCTTTTGTGCGGTGCCGATGCGCTATTGTACCGGGGCACTCTCCGTGTAAACAAAGACGAGTGTTCGGTGGAGTTTGGGGATTTTTTGCTGTGTGTGATTGTAACTATATGAGGCGATCGTCAGGGAAAAGAGCATTTTTATGAAATTTGTTCATATGTTACTTACTACAGGGTCACGTATATTTTGAAATATGAATTATTGTTGATGATTTATGAGAGGAATACGTAATAAATTTACAATTCGGTTAACATCTGGGTAGAAGGGTAATAACACCCCTACATAATTAATGGGACATGCCATAGTGTACTACCTATACGGCCGGGTTTTTTTGGTGGACGATACCATTCGTGATTTTAGGGGTGTTCAAATTTATCAAAGACGGAGGGACTGCGAAACGGTGATTGCGATTTTTTTTTTTTTTCGTTGCCTTCAGTTTTTTATTGTTTGTTGATTTGGAATAGTAGAATCGTTATCTTTATATTTTTAAATACATAAATTAAAGGACTATCAAAATCAAAATCAAATCAATATTGATAAGAAAATATTTACTTGAGATGAGAAGTTTTGTCCCCCCAAAAAGTTAAGACAAATGTGAAGAGTTTGAGAAATAGAAGATGATTGAATTATTAAGTTTATATTTCTCAAAATAAGTATGATTTGTGCACAAACTTTGTACATGTTCTAATTATGACATTGATAAAACTGTATTAGTGTTAAACATGGTTACCTCGGTGTCAGAATTTAAGTAACTTATTTGGAAGTTTTTTCTCTTTCTAAATTGCATACTGTGTTAAAGTTTCCATCTTGGCACCAGGCAACTTCTCTACAACTACATTATCTAATGACGTATTTGCAGGTAATCCATGAAGAAAAAAAAATTTGGCGGGAAAATGCTGTCATTTACCCGGGAACGAGTGACAATATTTAGAAAATAACCAAATATTCATGTAGAGCATTAAAAAATACATTAGTGAGTGGAATTTCATCAATATATCCGCAATATTAATAAAGTAACATGCATTTTATTACTTTGACATAGCTGAAATTGTCATAATTTGGGGCCAAAAGGGTTATACACATTTATGTGTAGCACGTGGCTTCATTGCATGCCATTGACATGAAAACAAAAAATATGATATCTCAAAAACTACTCAACCAATTTACATGATTTAAAAAGCATTGTGTTTCTTTCATTGAGAGCTTTAATATGATACCAGTTTTATGGTACCTAGAGGTATAAATAATTTTGACCTGAAAACCGCCGGTGTGTAAAGTCAACACGGCAGTTTTTTTTTGTATTTTGAGCCGGACTATGTAATTTTAGCGTGAAAAGTACCACTTATTTTGGATTTTGGGAACATGATTGCGGTCCCTTCGTTCCTAGCTAGGAATTCAATGCAGAACTGTTAAACTCTGTACACAGGACATTGGAAGCAAACCGTTGTGCATGTGAAGGCCAGGGTTTGTGTCTGCAAACTAGCTTTACATACTTTTCAATACGTGGGAACATAATATAATAATTCTGAAACTAAACTCACATTCTCGAATCTTTCAGAGATATCATGCGCTTCATGGTAGCAACCTTCTTTGTTCTTTTATCCTTCCCCTGAAAGATATAAATAGAAAAAAGGTTTAATGAAAGGAAATACGTTATTAACATATCAAAAACAGTAATTGACACTTGTTTTTTTCTTACCATGCTGATTTAATGTAGATATAATGCGCATATGCAATGGTGCATCCGTCGCCGCTGATCTGTATTTCTAATTCTGTACACAGATCAGTACAGTGTGCGTGGTGCGCGCTCACATATTAGATTATCACGCTATTATATCCGGTCGACACTATATGGGCTCCAAGATTTTCTCATTATTATTCATGAGCTGTGCGTGCGAGCGCGCGAGCGCCTGCCCATACAGCTAAGTTTCTCTATGCCATACTCACTACCAGCACAGTGCAGTGACGAGTATAATGCTCAGCACAGTTACGAGTAAGAACTGTACATCTCTTTGGCAGAACGCCGAACTCTGTGCATATAACGCACATGGTTACGAACGTTAGCAGAACGCCTAACTCTATGGCAAGCAATCCAGTATCACCTATATTTAAAGTACCCAAAGTTTGAGGAGGAGGAAAGGACCAAGGGTTCAAATTGACTTTTAGCTGTGAAGAACAGTTATGAAGGTTTATTTTAAAAAAAACTTTTTACCCATCTGACCTTTGAGCCCGTGTTTAGAAATAAATGAACACTATAATATAATATTATATCAGGCTCCTACTCTCTATAATAGTTTATTATTATTAACTGTTAAAATAATCATAATGATGATGAGGAAGAGAAAATACGAAATGTTCAAATTGAGGTTTCAGAAGATAATTAGAGTTTATAGATTACTCTCGATTATTCTTATAATGAATAATAACTCGTACAGTTAAAGCGGGCTCCGAAACGCTATGACGGGCTCCAATCCTCTGCGAAGTATTAAAATAATCATAGAAATCATGAAAAGAGGAAAATGAGGTGACGATTTGTTGAAACTGAAATTATGTAGTTTAAAAAATATACCCCTAAAATACTTGGAATCGCCAGGCTTTAAACCTGTATTGATCTACGTACAGCTATATAAAGCGGGCTCCGAAACTCTATGACGGGCTCCAATCCTCTGCGAAGTATTAAAATAATCATAGAAAATGATGAAAAGAGGAAAATGAGGTGACGTTTTGTTGAAACTGATCTTATATAAATATGCAGTGTTCTGAGATAAAATGTATTACAAATAAACCCCTAAAATACTTGGAATGGCAAGGCTTAAAACCAGTATTGACAATGTACGTACAGCTATAAAGCGGGCTCCGAAACTCTATGACGGGCTCCAATCCTCTGCGAAGTGTCAAAATAATCATAGAGATGATGAAAAAAGGAAAAGAAAGTGACGATGTGTTGTAATTGATGTTATATATATTGTGTAGTGTTCTGAGATAAAATTTAGTACAAAATTAATATACCCCTAAAATACTTGGAATCGCCAGGCTTAAAACCTGTATTGATCTATGTGCAGCTAAAGCGGGCTACGAAACTCTATGACGGGCTCCAATCCTCTGCGAAGTATTAAAATAATCATAGAAAATGATGAAAAGAGGAAAATGAGGTGACGATTTGTTTAAACTGATGTTATATATATTATGCAGTGTTCTGAGGTAACATTTAGTACAAAATACCCCTAAAATACTTGGAATCGCCAGGCTTAAAACCTGTATTGATCTATGTGCAGCTAAAGCGGGCTCCAAAACTATATGACGGGCTCCAATCCTCTGCGAAGTATTAAAATAATCATATAAAAAGATGAAAAGAGGAAAATGAGGTGACGATTTGTTTAAACTGATGTTATATATATTATGCAGTGTTCTGAGATAACATTTAGTACAAAATATACCCCTAAAATACTTGGAATCGCCAGGCTTAAAACCTGTATTGACAATGCACGTACAACTAAAGCGGGCTCCGAAACTCTAAGACGGGCTCCAATCCTCTGCGAAGTATTAAAATAATCATAGAAAATGATGAAAAGAGGAAAATGAGGTGACGATTTGTTTAAACTGATGTTATATATATTGTGTAGTGTTCTGAGATAAAATTTAGTTCAAATATACCCCTAAAATACTTGGAATCGCCAGGCTTAAAGCCTGTATTGATCTATGTGCAGCTAAAGCGGGCTCCGAAACTCTATGACGGGCTCCAATCCTCTGCGAAGTATTAAAATAATCATATAAAATGATGAAAAGAGGAAAATGAGGTGACGTTTTGTTTAAACTGATGTTATATATATTATGCAGTGTTCTGAGATAACATTTAGTACAAAATACCCCTAAAATACTTGGAATCGCCAGGCTTAAAACCTGTATTGATCTATGTGCAGCTAAAGCGGGCTCCGAAACTCTATGACGGGCTCCAATCCTCTGCGAAGTATTAAAATAATCATAGAAAATGGTGAAAAGAGGAAAATGAGGTGACGTTTTGTTGAAACTGATCTTATATAAATTATGCAGTGTTCTGAGATAAAATGTATTACAAATAAACCCCTAAAATACTTGGAATGGCAAGGCTTAAAACCAGTATTGACAATGTACGTACAGCTAAAGCGGGCTCCGAAACTCTATGACGGGCTCCAATCCTCTGCGAAGTGTCAAAATAATCATAGAGATGATGAAAAAAGGAAAAGAAAGTGACGATGTGTTGTAATTGATGTTATATAAATGTATTGTAGTTGATGATATATAAATAACGAGTGTTGTGAGATAAATAGAGTACAGATAAACCCCTTAAATACTTGGAATGGCAAGGCTTAAAACCTGTATTGATCTATGTACAGCTAAATCGGGCTCCGAAACTCTATGACGGGCTCCAATCCCCTGCGAAGTATTAAAATAATCATAGAAAATGATGAAAAGAGGAAAATGAGGTGACGATTTGTTTAAACTGATGTATATTGTGTAGTGACCTGAGATAAAATTTAGTACAAAATAATATACCCCTAAAATACTTGGAATCGCCAGGCTTAAAACCTGTATTGACAATGCACGTACAACTAAAGCGGGCTCCGAAACTCTAAGACGGGCTCCAATCCTCTGCGAAGTATTAAAATAATCATATAAAATGATGAAAAGAGGAAAATGAGGTGACGATTTGTTTAAACTGATGTTATATATATTGTGTAGTGTTCTGAGATAAAATTTAGTACAAATATACCCCTAAAATACTTGGAATCGCCAGGCTTAAAACCTGTATTGATCTATGTGCAGCTAAAGCGGGCTCCGAAACTCTATGACGGGCTCCAATCCTCTGCGAAGTATTAAAATAATCATAGAAAATGATGAAAATGAGGTGACGATTTGTTTAAACTGATGTTATTATGCAGTGTTCTGAGGTAACATTTAGTACAAAATACCCCTAAAATACTTGGAATCGCCAGGCTTAAAACCTGTATTGATTATGTGCAGCTAAAGCGGGCTCCGAAACTCTATAACGGGCTCCAATCCTCTGCGAAGTATTAAAATAATCATAGAAAATGATGAAAAGAGGAAAATGAGGTGACGTTTTGTTGAAACTGATCTTATAAAAATTATGCAGTGTTCTGAGATAAAATGTATTACAAATAAACCCCTAAAATACTTGGAATGGCAAGGCTTAAAACCAGTATTGACAATGTACGTACAGCTAAAGCGGGCTCCGAAACTCTATGACGGGCTCCAATCCTCTGCGAAGTGTCAAAATAATCATAGAGATGATGAAAAAAGGAAAAGAAAGTGACGATGTGTTGTAATTGATGTTATATAAATGTATTGTAGTTGATGATATATAAATTACGAGTGTTGTGAGATAAATAGAGTACAGATAAACCCCTAAAATACTTGGAAGGGCAAGGCTTAAAACCTGTATTGATCTATGTACAGCTAAATCGGGCTCCGAAACTCTATGACGGGCTCCAATCCCCTGCGAAGTATTAAAATAATCATAGAAAATGATGAAAAGAGGAAAATGAGGTGACGATTTGTTAAAACTGATCTTATATAAATTATGTAGTGTTCTGAGATAAAATGTAGTACAAATATACCCCTATATTGATCTACGTATTTAAAGAGGGCTCTGAAACTCAGTGGCGTAATGAGCAAAAACGTTTGGGAGGGCTGACCAAAAAATCCGCATCACCCCACTCTAACATGCAGGCCCCGCTGAACGTTTTTCAAAGTGGCGTCTAGGGGGTCAAGGGGCGGAGCCCCCCAAGGTCCATGGGTATGGGCATCAGTGGTGGATCCAGGCATTTCTTACGGGGGGGGGGGGGCACGAAATGGCATGGGGTGAAATACATTATTTAAAAAAAACAATAAAAAACCTGATGAAGCGACAGAGCGAGGCTTTAGCGGCGAGGGAGCGGAACCAAGTGGGGGTGGGTCTGGGAGGGGGTTAGGAAGGGGGAGTGGGAAGCATTTGCAATTTTAGAACCACATTAGACGCATTTTCAGGCACTTCCTGGAGTAATATGACGTAAAATTGCTTTCTCCTACCCCCTCCAAGAGTAGGGATCTTTTTCAATTTGAGAACCACATTTGGCGCATTAATGTCCAACGGCACTTCCTGGAAAAAACGAGGCCTTCTGCTTGGTTAGAAGTTAGAGAATGGTGATCTGTCACGTCGTGAGACGTTGTATTATATGCTTCGTTGCCGCACATTGCACAAAGACAGAGGTCCGGTACTTCACCAGTTGTACTAAAGATTATCTCGAGTGTATAAACTGTGTTGTTATGAGGGGCGTCGCTAGATCTTTTTCAGTTGGAGAGGGGGGGGGGGGTGTATAGAGGCCACCGATTACCTACAAAACGAGCCACCAATTACCGACAAATATATTAATGCCAATGTCCCAATGTCTACAAATTTCACCCTGTAAACCCGGGGCCAGGAACTATGTTATTTTTCAGTTTTTCCCCTTCCGCGCGCGGAAGCTTTGATACTTCATTAAATTATTAGAGAAAGAAGACGATCCGTTGTACCGTTCTCTACTCTTAATCCTTGTCTGAATTCATTTTCGCCCATCCCGCGCTTAGCGCGGAAGCTTTGACATTTCATTAGAATATTAGAGAAAGAAGACGATTCGTTTTACTGATTTCTACTCTTAATCTTTGTCTGAATTCAGTTCCTCCACCCCTCCCGCGCGAAGCGCGGAAGCTTTTTTTATTAAATTATTAGAGAATGAAGACGATTCGTTGTACTGATTTCTACTCTTAATCATTGCTTTGACGTTTCATTAAATTATTAGGAAAAGAAGAAGACGATTCGTTTTACTGTTTTCGACTCTTAATCCTTGTCTGAATTCAGTTTCCCCCTCAAGCGCGAAGCGCGGAAGTTTTGACATTTCATTAAATTTTTAGGGAAAGAAGACGATTCGTTGTACTGTTTTCGACACTTAATCCTTGCCTGAATTCAGTTTCCCCTTCCCGCGCGTAGCGCGGAAGCTTTGACGTTTCATTAAATTATTAGAGAAAGGAAACGACTCGTTGTATTGTTTTCGACACTTAATCCTTGTCTGAATTCAGTTTTCGCCCTCCCGCGCCAAGCGCGAGAGCTTTGACGTTTCATTAAATTATCAGAGAAATTGTCTGAATTTTCAAAAATGTTTCTTTGTCCGATAAAAAGTCACAGTTCGTAGGGAGAAAAAAATTGCCGGCCGACCAACATTAAACATCTCACCGACTTCAAACTTCTGCATTGATATAGTACACGAGCTAGATAGAGCAAGAATACCGACACAGCGGACCCGACATAGCAACATAATTATCTATGCGTATCTTTCTTGCTGTTTCGACGTGGCGACTCCACGGGCCCCAAGTATACTTGGAATCACCAGGCTTTAAACCTGTATTATTCAACATAAGTTAAAGCGGGCTCCTTAACACTATGTCGGGCTCTTATCCTCTATGAAGTATGAACAAATCATAGAGATGATGATGAAGGGAAAAGCAAGAGAAGATTATGTTGAAGTAACATTTCAAAGAAAGCAATCAAGCAAGCCTATCATGAATAATAACTCGTATTATTCAATGTACAGCTTAAATGGTCTCCAAATCACTGTATCGAGCTTTATCCTATTGACGTCTAGTGTCTAATTTCTGCCCTCCCCATAGAAATTAAGGTTTGGTCATTCCTACGCAGTGGCGAATCCAGGTGGGGTCCCCTTTTTTGTGTGCTAAAGAAAGCAACAACAAAAAAGTGTCCTATTATCCTATTGATCGTAATTAAATGCCTAAAACCCCTAAGTTTCCGGGGCTCCGCCCCCTAAACCCCACTAGGGGCCCTAAGGCGGCCCCTGCATGCTTGTCTGACCATTATAAAATGCCTTAAACCCCTGAGCTTCTAGGGGCTAATAATTATGTTCATCTGACCGTAATTAAATGCCTAAAACCCCTACGTTTCTGGGGCTCCGCCCCCTCGACCCCACTAGGGGCCCTAAGACGGGTCCCTGCGTGCTTGTCTGACCTGAGCTTCTGAGCTTCTGGGGGCTCCGCCCCCTGGACCCAACACCAATTTGTGTCCTGCCAGTGTAACAAATAATGTATAAAAATATGCTCATCTGACTGTAATCTATTGCCCAACACCCCTGAGCCTCCAGGGGCTCCGCCTCCTGGACCCCACGCCAATTCGCGACCTGCCAGTGTCACAAATAAGGTATAAAAATATGCTCATCTGACGATAATTTAATGTATAAAACCCCTGAGCTTCTGGGGGCTCCGCCCCCTGGACCCCACACCAATTTGTGCCCTGCCAGTGTCACAAATTAATAAGGTATCAAAATATGCTCATCTGACAGTAATTAAATGCCTATACCCCCAGAGCTTCTGGGGGCTCCACCCCTTGACCCCCGCCGAGAAACGTTCAGCGGGGCCTGCATGTAAGAGTTGGGTGATGTTTTTTTTTTTTTTTGTCTACCCCCCCCCCCCCCCCCCCCCAAAAAAAAAAAAAAAAAAAAAAACGTTTTTGCCACTGCCGGTGTCACCATTATGTACCAATATTTGGCTCGCATAATTTCAAATTTGGACCCTCCCTAAGAAATCCTGGATCCGCGCCTGTTCCTACGTGCATGACAAGCTATGGAAATGTTGCTGTTCCTCTTTGTCTTCGTGCAATAATATTAAGCCTCGGTTTTGAAGAAAAAGAAAATATACTGACATCCCTTCCCTCTCTCTCTTTGAATTATATAATCCTCAGAATCATTACAAAAATTGACACTCACAAATATTTTGGTATATTGTATCTTTTGATAATGGCATTTTAAGGTGTTTTAAAAAAAATATGCATTTGAAATATTGATTCATATTACCAGATAGGCATCTTTCAGTGTAGTATTCCCTTCACATTAAACCATTATTGAATTCAGATTTTCAGGCTTCTATCATTGTCTATTAACAAAATATAAGGTTCCTCCAATATTATTTGATTGTTTATTCAACATTGTTGCTGGTTTATCTATTACCTCTACCCTGTACCGGTTTATTAAATTGACAATCTTGACAATTTATATCCCTTTAGCTTATTTCTTTATTGTATTGATTGTAATGAGTATGTTGTATTTGTTTACTTCCTTATGTCTGTTATATTAGGCAATTTCCAATGTGAAGCACAATCACCTAACCCAGATTCTTTGACAGCCCTTTTGTACTTGTTTGCACCAGGAAATGGCCATCTGCACCCTTAAAGATGCAACTATGCACTTTCAAGCAGGCGGGGATCCAGGGGGCCGAGGGTGCCTTGTCCCCCCCCCCCCCCCCCCTCCGCCAAAAAAGAGAGAGAGAAAGAGAGAAGGAAAAGAAGGGAAAGGGAAAGAGGAGAGAATGGAAAAGAACGAAGAAGAAAAGAAAAAGTAAATGGGGAGCCGAAAGGGCCTTGCCTCCGTAGCTGTTGCCTCTCTGCCCCCTCTCCCCCAGCAAAAAAAGGGGAGAGAAGCAAGGAAAGGGAAAGAAAAAAGGAAAAGAGGACATAAAGGGAAGGAAAAAGAGAGGAAGAAGAAAAGAAACGGAGGGGGATATCAGTTGCGATTTTTCGCCAACAAGTTGTGGATCGGGAGGGGGGGGGGGGCAAGAAATATGCTTATTTAGAGGCCTAATATTATTAATAATAATTATTATATTTTTGCTTATACGTCGGGAATGTCCGAGTTTCTAAGCGCTTTACATTATTACCCGGTCATCGGATTCTGGCTTCCCCGCACACAATGTAGGCTATGCACTTTCTCCACTCCCTAGGGAGCATTCCCACGAGTCATTGCTAAGCATACCACATTGGCTTTCGCATCCTACCGGGTACCCATTTAACACCTGGGTGGAGAGTGGCAAATGTAGATCAATGTCTTGCCAAAGGACATTAATTCCATGGCGGGACTCGAACCGCGGACCTTGTGATCGACAGTCCGGTGACGTAGCTACTCGACGACAACACGTCTACATGTCAGGGCCCGTGGACAGGGGGGCTAGGGGCTGGAGCCCCCCCCCCCACACACACACACACACTTAAAAAAAGCATATTAAAGATAAATAGAAAGAAAGAAAAAATAGTATCCCGCCAGTGTCACAAAATAATGAGGTATCAAAGTATGCTCATGTGACCGTTATTAAATGCCAAAAACCCCTAACCCTAACCTGGATTCCAACTAGGTACCTAAGGCGGGCCCCTGGATTCTCATATGACTGTAATTTAATGCCTAAAACCCCTGAGCTTCCGGGGGTTCCGCCCCCTGGATCCCACTACTTTGTGACCTGCTAGTGTTACAAATAAGGTATCAAAATATGCTCCCCTGACCGTTATTTAATGCCTAAAACACCTGAGCTTCAGGGGCTATGCCTCCTCGACCCCACAAGGGGCCCTTAGGCAGGCCCCTGAATGCTTATCTGACCGTTTTAAAATGCCTCAATTACCTGAGATTCATGGGGCTCAGCTCCCTGGACCCATGCCAAATAGTGACCTGCCAGTGTCATGAATGTGGTATCAAAAAATGCTCATCTGACTGTAATTAAATGCCCCCTGAGCTCCCAGGGACTCTGCCTCTAAACCCCACGCCAATTCACGCCAATAGTCATCATTGAGTGTGTGCCTTATAAACATAATTCTCAAACGATTTGCCTATTGCTTGTATTGCTGTCCGGACACAAGGTCTAGGTGTAATATATTTTATAAGAGCCTTATGGACTTTGTGAGCCCTTAAAGTGACTCAGTAACATTGTTGAAGGTTGATGAAAAAATTACGTAATTTTTGTATGAAATGTTACTTATTATAATCTTCTACTGTACGAATTACCTTCCAACATGCAAAAAATTCTGAAAAAACATTCAAACCACAAAGATATTTATGGTTTTCTAGGAAGGCGTCACTGTGCAACACCCTCTAAAAGTAAATTCTCCAAACCATTTTTTTATTTTCCCAAACGTTTTCCCATTGAAATAAGACATATTAAGACGGGCTCTTAAAAATATATCAAAAATTAATTGTTTGGAATTGTATATAGAGCCAATTCATTGCTTTGTGACGATTTACATTCACCTAGTAATTAATTGGGAGAATTAAGGTATCGATCAGATCAATTTTTCCAATTGTTATCATTAAGAATGGTCTGTTTTCACTCAAACTTTCAGATTATCTTTAATTGCACATCTGACATTGAAGTCAGCACTATTTTCTCTGGTCTGAATAATGCCTACATTTATCAGTACAAGTTTTAAACCTGGCGATTCCAAGTAAAGTAAAGTGTTTAGGAGCCCGCTATACGTTGATCTATACAGGTTTTAAGCCTCGCGATTCCAAGTATTTTAGGGGTATATTTCTACTACATTTTTATCTCAGAACACTTCATAATTTATATAACATCAGTTTCAACAAATCGTCACCTAATTTTCCTCTTTTCATAATTTCTATTAAATTACGTATCAATACAGGTTTTAAGCCTGGCAATTCCAAGAATTTTAGGAGTTTATCTGTACTAAATTTATCTCAGAACACTCGTAATTTATATAACATCAACTACAACACATTTATATAACATCAATTATAACACATCGTCACTTTCTTTTCCTTTTTTCATCATCTTTATGATTATTTTAATACTTGGCAGAGGATTGGAGCCCGTCATAGAGTTTCGGAGCCCGCTTTAGTTGTACGTGCATCACAGGTTTTAAACCTGGTAATTCCAAGTAAACTAGGGGTTTATCTGTACTAAATCTCAGACACTCGTTATTTACATAACATCAATTACAACACATCATCACTTTCTTTTCCTTATTTCATCATCTCTATGATTATTTTGATACTTCGCAGAGGATTGGAGCCCGTCATAGAGTTTCGGAGCCCGCTTTAGCTGTACGTACATTGTCAATACAGGTTTTAAGCCTGGTGATTCCAAGTATTTTAGGGGTAGTATCAGGGGCGTCGCCAAAGAGGGGGTGTGGGGGGGTGCGACACCCCCCCACTTGTCAGGATATTGTCGGTAAAATCGCGCTGCCGTCGGGAAAAAAAGAGAAAAGGGGGAGGGGAAAAAAGAGAGGGTAAGGGAAAGAAAAAAAAAGAAAAGGAGAGGAAAAGAAAGAAAGGAAAAAAAGGAAAGAAAGGAAAAGAAAGGAAAGAAAAGAGAAGAAAGAAAAAGAAAAAGAGGGAGGAGAGGAAAGAAAGGAAAAGAAACAAAAGAAGAAACAAAAGAAGAAACAAAAGTAAAAGGGAAAGAAAAGAAACGGGGAGTGAAAGAGAGGAGAGAGGGGGGGGGGGGAGGTAAGAGCCTGAGAGAGGAGGAGTGGGAGAAAAAGAGAGAAGTGGGTTGTTGGGTGGAGTCGTCTCGTCGAGGGAGCAAGAAAGACACGGGTAAATATGTTGCTGTGTCGGTATTCTTGCTCGATCCTCGTGTACTATATCAATGCAGTCGGTGAGATGTATATTGTCGGTCGGCCGACAAGTTTTTTTCCGCTACGAACTGTGACTTTTTATCCGCTGTGACGACTTACAGAGTGACTACAACTACAATATTTGTATTTTCTCGAATTTTCACTTTCCTATAATATCAGCTAAAGAAATCAGAATTTTAAATTTTTTGGGGAAACTAAATTCAAACAAGGTTTAAGAGTCAACAACGGTACGACGATTCGTCTTCCTTTCTCTATATTGTGATGAAACGCCAAAAAATCCGCGCTTCGCGCAGAGGGGAAAACTTCATTTAGACGAGTCGAGAACGGTACAACGAATCGTCTTCTTTCTCTAGTAATTTAAGGAAACTTCAAAGCTTCCGCGCTTCGCGCGAGAGGGGGGGAACTCAATTCAGACAAACAGGGCTTATTAAGAGTAAAAAATGGTACAACGAATCCTCTTTCTCTAATAATAAAAAGAAACGTCAGAGATTCCGCGCTTCGCGCGAGAGAGGGAAACTGAATTCAGATAAATAGGGCTTAATAAGAGTCGAAGAAGGTACGTCGAATCGTCTTCCTTTCTCTATATTGTGATGAAACGCCAAAAATTCCGCGCTTCGCGCGAAGGGGAAAACTTAGACGAGTCGAGAACGATACAACGAATCGTCTTCTTTCTCTAATAATTTAATGAAACGTCAAAGCTTTCGCGCTAAAGGGGGAAACGGAATTCAGAAAATGAGGGCTAATTAAGAGTCGAAAACGGTACAACGAATCCTCTTCTTTCTCTAATACTTTAATGAAACGTCAAAGCTTCCGCGCTTTGCGCGAGAGGGGGAAACTGAATTCAGAAAATGAGGGCTAATTAAGAGTCGAAAACGGTACAACGAATCCTCTTCTTTCTCTAATACTTTAATGAAACGTCAAAGCTTCCGCGCTTCGCGCGAGAGGGGGAAACTGAATTCAGATGAATAGGGCTTAATAAGAGTCGAAAACGGTTCAACGAATCCTCTTCTTTCTCTAATAATTTAAGGAAACGTCAAAGCTTCCGCGCTTCACACGAGAGGGGGAAACTGAATTCAGATAAATAGGGCCTAATAAGAATCGAAAACGGTACGACGAATCGTCTTCCTTTCTCTATATTGTGATGAAACGCCAAAAAACGCGGAGGGAAAACTACATTTAGACGAGTCGAGCACGGTACAACGAAGAGGGTGAAACTGAATTCAGACAAGGATTAACAGTCGAGAACGGTACAATAAATCGTCTTCTTTTCCTAATAATTTAAGGAAACGTCTAAGCTTCCGCGCAAGCGCGGCCTATCACCCACACCCCCCTAATGAGCGCGCTTCGCTTGCTCACTACCGTCCCTCCCTAAAATAAGATCCTAGCTCCGCGCCTGCATAATAGCTATGAATGATGACTAAGTTGACGAAATAATTCGTATACAGTGTATTTGTGTCGTCGTGGAAAATGACCATTTGCGCATACACTGTAAAAAAGAATTTGTTCATTGGTAATTTTTACGTATTTTTTCCATGTAGAATTTACTTGAAAACATTAGTTTTGCCACTTACGCACTAAATTTAAGTCTTGCTAACTCAAACTTTCGATTTAGTAGAACATACGTGGAATATTTAAGTAAAATCAAATACATAAGAACTTTAAGTAATTTCAGCTTGTATTAATTTAGTAATTTTAACTCAAAATCAGAAATTATACGTATTACTCAAACAATTTATGTTGATTATTCTTATCTTTTTAAAGTAAGGACCGATGCAGTGCGTAATAGAAATATTTACATAATTTATGAATATTCATTAAGACCAAATTAAACTCTTTTTTTTTTAAACAATTCTTTTTTGTGGTTGAATGAAAATTTAAGGACTTTAAAACATTTACTAATTCATTTAACATGGCTAAGCAAAGACAAGACAATTTTTAATTGTTACCCAGTTCAAAACAAATAAAAACTTGATATTTCAGGAAATTGTCAACCAATTTTCCTTTTAAGATGCTACGATCAAGTATATATAAAATTTGGAGCCTTTCAATATGTGTCGAATTGAAGCGTATGTAATAGTTTGTGATGGTGGTAGATATATATATACGGTTAAATCTTAAATAGAAGTAGTGTTAGTGATTAGTGATTAATCTTAAATAGAAGTAGTGAATGATTAGTGGATGTTACTTGTTAGATTAGATGGGTACCAAATCGTGCAATATGTAATCCTATCATAGCTTTTTTTTAATTATCTAAAATGATTACAATACTTAAATTATTTACGTTAATGTAACTCGATTTAACTGAGTAAAAATTTATTCAGCGAAATAAGTAAATTCTACTTAAGATGCCGTAGGTAATATTTACTTAATAAAAATACGGCAATTCTTTTCCTCAATTTTATTGAGTTATTTCGACTATTATTTTTTTACAGTGTACGCAAGTACTACAGATAGTCTATAGGAAAAACAATTTAGCCTTCGGCCCCGGGTTTATAGGGTTAAATGTGTAGATATTGGACAATTAATTTTGTCGGTAATTGGTGGCTAGTTTTGTCGGTAATCGTTGGCCTCTACACCCCCCCCCCCCCACTGAAAAAGGTCTAGCGACGCCCCTGGGTAGTATTTGTACTAAATTTTATCTCAGAACACTACACAATATATATAACATCAGTTTAAACAAATCGTCACCTCATTTTCCTCTTTTCATCATTTTATATGATTATTTTAATACTTCGCAGAGGATTGGAGCCCGTCATAGAGTTTCGGAGCCCGCTTTAGTTGTACGTGCATTGTCAATACAGGTTTTAAGCCTGGCGATTCCAAGTATTTTAGGGGTATATTTGTACTCAATTTTATCTCAGAACACTGCATAATATATATAACATCAGTTTAAACAAATCTTCACCTCATTTTCCTCTTTTCATCATTTTATATGATTATTTTAATACTTCGCAGAGGATTGGAGCCCGTCATAGAGTTTCGGAGCCCGCTTTAGTTGTACGTACATTGTCAATACAGGTTTTAAGCCTGGCGATTCCAAGTATTTTAGGGGTATTTTGTACTAAATGTTATCTTAGAACACTGCATAATATATATAACATCAGTTTAAACAAATCGTCACCTCATTTTCCTCTTTTCATCATTTTCTATGATTATCTTAATACTTCGCAGAGGATTGGAGCCCGTCATAGAGTTTCGGAGCCCGCTTTAGTTGTACGTACATTGTCAATACAGGTTTTAAGCCTGGCGATTCCAAGTATTTTAGGGGTATTTTTTACTAAATGTTATCTTAGAACACTGCATAATATATATAACATCAGTTTAAACAAATCGTCACCTCATTTTCCTCTTTTCATCATTTTCTATGATTATCTTAATACTTCGCAGAGGATTGGAGCCCGTCATAGAGTTTCGGAGCCCGCTTTAGTTGTACGTACATTGTCAATACAGGTTTTAAGCCTGGCGATTCCAAGTATTTTAGGGGTATTTTGTACTAAATGTTATCTTAGAACACTGCATAATATATATAACATCAGTTTAAACAAATCGTCACCTCATTTTCCTCTTTTCATCATTTTCTATGATTATTTTAATACTTCGCAGAGGATTGGAGCCCGTCATAGAGTTTCGGAGCCCGCTTGAGCTGCACAAAGATCAATACAGGTTTTAAGCCTGGCGATTCCAAGTATTTTAGGGGTAATTTTGAATTAAATTTTATCTCAGAACACTACACAATAAATATAACATAAGTTTAAACAAATCGTCACCTCATTTTCTACTTTTCATCATTTTCTATGATTTTTTTAATACTTCGCAGAGGATTGGAGCCCGTCATAGAGTTTCGGAGCCCGCTTTAGCTGTACGTACATTGTCAATACAGGTTTTAAGCCTGGTGATTCCAAGTATTTTAGGGGTAGTATTTTTACTAAATTTTATCTGAGAACACTACACAATATATATAACATCAGTTTAAACAAATCTTCACCTCATTTTCCTCTTTTCATCATTTTCTATGATTATTTTAATACTTCGCAGAGGATTGGAGCCCGTCATAGAGTTTCGGAGCCCGCTTTAGTTGTACGTGCATTGTCAATACAGGTTTTAAGCCTGGCGATTCCAAGTAATTTAGGGGTATATTTGTACTCAATTTTATCTCAGAACACTGCATAATATAAATAACATCAGTTTAAACAAAATCGTCACCTCATTTTCCTCTTTTCATCATTTTATATGATTATTTCAATACTTCGCAGAGGATTGGAGCCCGTCATAGAGTTTCGGAGCCCGCTTTAGTTGTTCGTACATTGTCAATACAGGTTTTAAGCCTGGCGATTCCAAGTATTTTAGGGGTATTTTGTACTAAATGTTATCTCAGAACACTGTATAATATATATAACATCAGTTTAAACAAATCGTCACCTCCTTTTCCTCTTTTCATCATTTTATATGATTATTTCAATACTTCGCAGAGGATTGGAGCCCGTCATAGAGTTTCGGAGCCCGCTTTAGCTGTACGTACATTGTCAATACAGGTTTTAAGCCTGGTGATTCCAAGTATTTTAGGGGTAGTATTTTTACTAAATTTTATCTGAGAACACTACACAATATATATAACATCAGTTTAAACAAATCTTCACCTCATTTTCCTCTTTTCATCATTTTCTATGATTATTTTAATACTTCGCAGAGGATTGGAGCCCGTCATAGAGTTTCGGAGCCCGCTTTAGTTGTACGTGCATTGTCAATACAGGTTTTAAGCCTGGCGATTCCAAGTAATTTAGGGGTATATTTGTACTCAATTTTATCTCAGAACACTGCATAATATATATAACATCAGTTTAAACAAAATCGTCACCTCATTTTCCTCTTTTCATCATTTTATATGATTATTTCAATACTTCGCAGAGGATTGGAGCCCGTCATAGAGTTTCGGAGCCCGCTTTAGTTGTTCGTACATGTCAATACAGGTTTTAAGCCTGGCGATTCCAAGTATTTTAGGGGTATTTTGTACTAAATGTTATCTCAGAACACTGTATAATATATATAACATCAGTTTAAACAAATCGTCACCTCCTTTTCCTCTTTTCATCATTTTATATGATTATTTCAATACTTCGCAGAGGATGGGAGCCCGTCATAGAGTTTCGGAGCCCGCTTTAGCTGTACGTACATTGTCAATACAGGTTTTAAGCCTGGTGATTCCAAGTATTTTAGGGGTATTTTGTACTACATTTTATCTCAGACAATGCATAATATAATTTATATAACATCAGTTTAAACAAATCGTCACCTCATTTTCCTCTTTTCATCATTTATATGATTATTTTAATACTTCGCAGAGGATTGGAGCCCGTCATAGAGTTTCGGAGCCCGCTTTATATCTGCACAAAGATCAATACAAGTTTTAAGCCTGGCGATTCCAAGTACTTTAGGGGTAATTTTGTACTCAATTTTATCTCAGAACACTACACAATATATATAACATCAGTTTAAACAAATCTTCACCTCATTTTCCTCTTTTCATAATTTTCTATGATTATTTTAATACTTCGCATAGGATTGGAGCCCGTCATAGAGTTTCGGAGCCCGCTTTAGCTGTACGTACATTGTCAATACAGGTTTTAAGCCTGGCGATTCCAAGTATTTTAGGGGATTATCTGAACTCCATTTATCTCACAACACGACATATAACATCAGTTTCAACAAATCGTCACCTCATTTTCTTTTTTTCATCCTCAAGCTCTACGATTATCATTATTTTTTTACTTCACAAAGGATAGGACTCCCGATATAATAGTGTTTAGGAGCCCGCTTAAGATGTAATGTGATTAATACGAGTTATTATTCATAATAAGAATAATCGAGAGTAATCTCTAAACTCTATCTTCTGAAACCCCAATTTGAAAATCGTATATTCCCTTCATCATCATCATTTTTTTTATCATTACTTTAATAGTTAATAATTGAGAGTAGGAGCCCGATATATAGCGGCTCAAAGGTTAATAGGGTAAGAGAGAACAAATCTCTCACAAACGGTTTTTCACAGCTAAAAGACAATTTGAACCCGGGTCCTTTCCTCCTCCTCTAACTTTGGATACTCTGACGCACATGAATTGCCTGTCATAGAGTTAGGCATTCTGCCAAAAAGATGTGCCATTCTATACACAGATCCCTACCGTTACTCTGCTGTACATAGGAAAACTTAGCTGCATGGCTGGTCGGGTGCGACGTGCTCGCGCGCTCGCACGCACATAAGCTCATGAATATTAATGAAAGAATCTTGGAGCCCATATAGTGTCGACCATTATATCCTCTAAACTGAAAGTTGTTAGTACGGTGTCTTAAATGAGTACCTTTCCTTCTCTGAAGTTCTTGCTTTATTTTTCTTTTCAATTTCCTTTCGATATTAAATTTAATTTCAATTCAATTCAATTCAATTCATTTATTTTTCCTCTTTCAATCGTTCATATTTACAATGATGGTACATTTTAACATATTCACATATTTATATACATATAGATCAATTTGCACAATGCAATACATTAAAAAATAAACATGAAATTGAAAGGGAAGGAGGGCCGACTAAAAAGCAGAGCTTGTAGGGTGTAAGCCCCCCTGTAAAAGTTATTATCATGAATTATCATTTTATGAGAAAAAAAACAAAACAATAATAACAATAACTGATTCAGTTATACAAACAAAAATCACTTTTAAACGCAAAACATTGATAAATACATACATGTTTATAAAAAGAAATAATCAAAGTTGCATAAAGTCACACTACAAATTATATTTGATTGGGGAATGCAATAGCCTAGTAACTATTCAGAAGAAAGCTTTTAAGTCTCCTTTTGAAAATTTGTATCGAATTACACTGTATAATATCATTTGAAAGAGAATTCCACAGTTTTGGACCTGTAAAAACAAATGTCTTTTGTGCGAAAGATGTTTTATTTAATGGTAAATGAAAAGAGCTCGCCTGGCGAGTGAGGTGACTATGAATCGAATCATTTCTTACGAACATATCATTAAAAGGCAAATGTAATTGTTTAGTGTTGAGCTTGTACATTAACTCTCCTTATCTGTTTCCTTTTCTTTTCTTTTCTAAACGTGGATTTTTGTTTCATTTAATTTTTTTTGTTGTTGATTTTTTGTTGTTGATTGATTGATTTATTATTAGTCTATTATTATTATTATTATTATTATTATTATTATTATTATTATTATTATTTATTTATTATTATTATTATTATTATTATTATTGTTTTGTTTTTTTGTTTTTTTCGGGGGGGGGGGGGGGTCGGAGGCTGCAGCTCCTAAGCCCAAATCTATCTTGCCTACAGTGATCAAAATGTTGATTTATCTAGGCCTGTATATGTTCTCCTTGCTTCTAGTAATTGACACTTGTTTTTTTCTTACCATGCTGATTTATTGTAGATATAGTTGCGCCTATGCACTTCACGCTCCCAACTGCCCACCTTCAACTGCTACCTAGACTTCGCACCAAGACACACTACGGAGACCGCTCATTCACAGTTATTTCCCCCAAGTTATGGAATAATCTCCCCATTTATATACAAGAAGTCCCTTCATTAGAATCTCTCTCTCCTGAAAACCCATCTCTTTCCATCACTGTGATTATAATCCCCCCCCCCTCCCCAAGTTAATTGTATTGAGCGTAATTATACTTCCTTCCAGTTTAATGATATTGTTATTTCTACTGCGTAATGTTGTATGATATGTATTTCGATATGCATAATTATTATATAGAATATAATCATTTGTATTTAAATTTGTATTTAATTTGTATTTGAATATTTCACACAGTTTATTATAATTCTATTTCAAAATCTGGTTTATCTATAATTTCAATTAATTTTGATGTAGTCCTAATTTTGTGTAATGTCATATTGTTCTTTGCCGTTTACTTGCAATTCAATATTTTTGACATGTTTCTTTAGTATCTCTCACTTTTTCTTCCTTTTCCTTTCTTCTTTTTCTTGTGCTTAGAAACATTGTATAAAGCGCCTTATAAATATAATGTATTATTATTATTATTTTTATCTTAGAAATGACTACTGTGATTCTGCATCTACATTAAAGAGGATATAATAGAGCATTTTGTTGTTGCCAAATATCATGAAAAAATGAAAACAAACCATGCAAGTCCTTCAACATGTTCAAAGATCATTTTGATTTTAAAAACAGCGAGTACCATTTTTTGTTTGCTTACTTGAAGACATCATTCATTATATTCCTGCGCGTTGTTGGTCGGCTAACTAACTTCGCATCGACCGAGCTTGAAATTGAATGACGGAGAACATATTTTTTATAAATCGAAATGCCTCCTACAATTCAGAGTGGGGACAGAAAGGATCGAGAAAGGAAGTGAGTACATTAATAATCATGAATTTGTTTGGCCTTCTCATGAAATATGATGACACGGGTCATCGAGTGTTCACAGCTAGCCGACGGCGACGCGACGCGACAGCGCAGCGCACTGACTGCACAGCCACAGGCACAACAGCTGCAGCTCAGCCCTGTGACACTGACACACATTTGCGTGTATGGGCATGATGCTGATGGGGAGGTGGAATTCGAATTCCCCATCCGGCATCCCATGCATAGCCAGGCTGTAGGGCGCTTGTCCGAGAATGAGGATCGTTCGCATAAATGAGTTTATACTCGTGAACGTGGATAAATTGCACCCTAAAAAATAGGCGCCAAATAGATCTACGGACCGTCCATATTTTCGCGGACGTTTTTTTTTCTTCGGCGTTCTGCAGGTTTCGGTTTCCTGGTCCACGCGCTGGCTATGTGAAAAAAGGGATTCTGCGTAATAAAATACCCCCAGTTCACTGTATATCACTCATTTAACGGGAAAGTCAATGTGAAAAGCACCAAGAAAATCATCTCGGAATCCGTTTTTCGCATTCATCGCGCGGATCGGAAATAAGAATCATCTGCGAAAATGCGGAATGATTATTATTTTTTGCAGACGCATATGTCCGCGTTTACAGAGACGATCCTCATAATTTGAAAAAGATAATTTTTTGGGAAACAATTTAAATTGAAACGGTATTAACGGCAGATATTCACTTGAATGGTCACACTAGACCTATTTTCTCCCATTTTGTACATCATTTTGCTCATTTTTTTATTTATTGTTTGTTGCATAACTTCGCCTCGTGTTACACTATGACAGTGGTTGACCCATCGTTTTGAAGTATTTTAAAACACTTCCAGACTGAGAAAAAATTGTTATCATTAAGTCATTAACATAGCTCAACAATTTCATGAAACTGCCTACCATTGGCATTGTGCACTCTGAGTCTTACTCTTGACTTTTGTCTTGTAGTCTATATACTAAATCAAATGAAATTGAAATGGGTCAGCGTTTTGTCATGAAAATTGCATGTTGTTAGCTCATTATCATCAGAATCATTTGGAAGAGCTATCATTACGGTAACAAATTTCCTTATTTCTGGTTCAATTCTTGACCAATTTTAACATGCTTTGTATGAATAGAAAGAAGAGTCCACTCGCAAACTCCAAAAGCAGTCTGCAAGTTTTTGTCATATATGCGTTTGCAGGAATGGGTGATTATGTAAGCACTATGTTGAAGCACACCAAGTGTGATGTTATAATAGAATGCACTTGCCTGGGGCTGGTTCATTGTTCATGCCTAGGATGGTGAGATAAATATAACTCATTTTAAATTTTATCAAATATTTACTGAACTTATCCAAATAATCAGACTGATTTCTACTGCCGTAAAGAGTTGAAGATGCCAGTATTTTTGCTGTTCAGGAGATTACAGATCTGACAGCTTTGTGAAAGTTTTAAGTGTAACAGATTTTTCTAGTCTTAATGCAAAATGTGTCTAATGTTTCCCATCTTATTTCTATCGTTCTCTACAGATCCCGATCAACAACAGGCCCAGCAAGGTAAATGAATCATCCTGTCTTTATGTCAAGTAGTTACTTCAAAATTATATTATGAGAAAAGATGAAATCAATATTTCAATATGAAAACTAAGTAATGCTAAATGAAAGTGATAATCGTTTCCCATGTTGCCAATACTCATCGGCTCCAAAGCCTCCCAGTAAAAGTCTTAAAATAGATGAGCCACATTTATGGTGCTCATAGTGTCATCATTCAACAAAATCTTAGTATTATTTAATGTTTATCTAGAGTGGCAGTTTTAAATGATATCTTGTGAAAGCAAATTCATGTCATACTATGGTGTAAAACCATCTTCTCATAAAGGTGACCAGGCATTTGATTTATGAATAGTTCAGGATAGGTCCAGATATCATACTTGAATACCTTGTAAGAACGGGGGAAATATGTGTATTTGCACTTTTGGGAGATACTAAAGTTTTAAAATAAAAATTAGAGTAGTCGTAAGTTGTCATACTCTACATGTATTATTATCACTATCAGTTGAATATGTACTTGGAGACAGCAAGTAAATATTCAGATTTTCTTTTCAGTCAAAGTTGCCATACTCTAGTCTACATATATTATTATCACTATCAGTTGAATCTGTACATAGAGACAGCAAGTAAATTTTCAGATTTTCTTTTCAATCAAAGTTGCCATACTCTACATGTATTATTATCACTATCAGTTGAATATGTACTTAGAGACAGCAAGTAGATTTTACTGATTTTTTCTTTTCAATCAAGGTCTGACATTGTTTGTCGAGTCAAGTACGCCAACTCCCTTCCGGACATCCCGTTTGATCCCAAGTTCATCACCTACCCGTTTGAGGGCAATCGCTTCGTCCAGTACAACGCCACATCGCTGGAGAGAAACTACAAGCATGAACTGCTGGCCGAGCATGACCTGGGGGTGACCATTGACCTCATCAACCCAGACACGTACAGAATCCCTGGTAAGCTTTGGTTTGATTGGGTCTTGCCTCACTGTAAAACCATGATCATTAACTTACTCTGTTCACATTGATGTATATTTCATATGTATTGTAATTTGTAGGTTTATTTCGAATTTTTTGTTTTGTTTAATTTATGCAATTGTTTATCTTGTACTTTGTTTGTTATAGCGCTTTAGACTTTGGTGGCAAGCCTTTATATAAGCACCGTTTTAATTAGTAGTAGTATTACCAGAAACTTCTGTGTGCATGAAATGTTTGCCAATTCAATGATTTAACATTTATTTTGTAGAAATTGATTCATTTCTAAAGTGAATCCTGCATAAGCCCTCTAAAGGTAGAATCAAATGCGTATATATCAGTAAATATATATTGAACTAATGTAAAAGTAGTCTGTTGACACTGCATATTAACCCTATCTTTGTTCTCATTGTAGAGGAACATGTAGAATTGGACCCGGCAGATGAGAAATTACTTGAGGAGGAGATTGCGACACCAGGGGATTCTAAGAGGTGAGTTATTTAGTTATGTATTGTTTCCTCACATACAATAACTTGTGAGAAATTATCAGTTTTCAAAAAATGTTCTTAGGTTTACAAGTGTTTGCATATGGTTTGAGCTGCTTGAAGCAGTCAATGGTTGAGTAGATACTATTTATTGCTAGTAGATGGTATAACTTGAAAACAAATACATTATTTTTATATCAGAATTCTGAATATGTACCCCTCCTGTTATGGCAAGGTGGGTTATTGGTAGGGAATATTTCTCTACTATGCTAGAAATCTCTTCTTTTATTGAGCATGGTTCAATTAAAGAATTCATTTATGTCTGTTTATAGACCTTCAATTAAGAGGAAGAGTTACATGCAAGTTATATGCCTTTGTCCTCTTTTAGCATGAGAAAAAGAAAAGAAAAAAAGAATGATATGACAATGAGCACTACCAGGTGGTACAAATGTAGAGAATAAAATGCATGTACTCGTCATATCAAGGTTTCTATCTGAAAGAATTTCTATCCATGTATGTTTGATAGATAAATTTTAAGCACAAAAATATTTATTACTCAAATTCTACATGTTCATTTTTAGTTTAATATAGCTGCAAAACTTCATACAAAACAAGAATAATTGCTCAATTTTGTGAAAGGAAGAAATATAACATCCTGTATAAATGCCTCTATTTGCATGCAGATCTCGGCAACATTCCAAGAGTGTTTCATGGCTGAGGAAGACAGAATACATCTCCAGTGAATACAACAGATCACAACACAGCAAAGACAAAGTGGAAACAAAGTAAGTTAGAAAATTGTCACTTTACATTTATTTTGTATGTGTAATATTGTAATGATTGTATATTTGTTTTAATCAATATTTTTTCTAGAATGTGTTTTTATCTTTGTTGAGAAAAATAGTAAAGTAATGATTTATTTAACATGGGAGAAGGGGGGGGGGGGGGCTTTGGCTTTAAGTCCTGTCAGATGTATTTTCATGACCAAAGCGGAGAGCATTATTACCATGACATGTTTATAAACTCTGGAGTTCCTGTTACAAGACCACTGCGCTGCCATCGAGCCGTCAGTTATGTAAGACTGAGTTCACTGATAATAATATCAACATCATTTGTAATGACAACGAAAATAAGATGAAACCCATTTGCTATGAAAAAATCTTTTGACACCGTCTGCTTTTTTCCATATCTCTATACAGAGTCGGCCATCATCTCAAGAAACAATTCACTGAAGAGAATCTTTATAAGGTAAAGTCAATTTTTCTGTACACAATCTCTCATTATATGAGACAGGAGCCCTTCTTTTCCAATGTTGTTGCTGTGTTATAAGGGTAGATGTGTGCCAGTGCAAGGCTTCACACTGACTTTTTTGGAAAGGGGTTTGGATTGATCTTTTTACAATCTGTATGCATGAGCCTTATGTTAAAATGTCAAAATCTTGAGGGTCTGGACTAGTATCGAGCCCTGGCTAGTGTCTTAATCAGAGCTGCCGACTAGTACGGATTTCTCGTAATTGGTACGGAAATTAACGACCATTACGGCAGTACGGAATGTTGTCTAAAAATTACGGATTTTTTTTTTTTTTTTTTTTTTTTTTTTTGCGCATAGGGATCTATCGTAGCAAGTACTGTACAGTATGGTGGCCATCCAGCACTCGCTGCATGAGAAAGATGGAAAATTATCAAGTATTCTCTTAATAGAAGCCAATTTTTCATTGAAAACTTATGTGTTGTGATGAACTGAAAATCAATATTTAGCAACTTTGTGGGAGTAAAATCACAACAAATTTCAGATAATCATGCGTGCATGCGTCCGCTTGCCATTCTTTTAAGATTCATGGCGCCGCATAGGAAATTACTGATTTATTCCCCAAATTACTGATTTTGAGCCTTATGGTTACTGATTTTCTGTTCTGGAGGTTGGCAGCTCTGCTTAATATTTCTAAGAGAATTCTATTTTGATGAGCTTCCAGGGAGATTTCTTACTAATAAAATGAACATAAGTAAGACCCCAATAATCTTTCCATCAGGATAATTGTGATTTTGTCAAATACAATGTAAAAATGTGTTATGCAATGTATAGTTACAAATCATAGTTTTAATATTAACAATTAGAATTTATACAATTTAACAAGATTTAATGTACAGGTATACATATAGTTCTCTATATTTATTACAACTGAATTTATACAGAGGCTTATCACTCAAACTGCCCTATTTTCTTTGAGTAAGAAGTCTCTTTGAATCTTTGAATTTTCAAATACCTTATAATCAGTTGTGTGTCTTCTTTCAATTATTCAAATCCACTTTATATATTGCAATTATATTGATATAGAATGCTTTTGATTCAGAGGTTTTTATCACCAAGATGTTCTTACTTCTTTTAAACAGGACCGCAGCAACCAGATTAGTGCAATCCAAAAAACATTTGAAGATGCTAAGAAACCAGTAAGTATTCTTAGCTTTCGAAAGTTTAAAATTCCTTAGAAAAATCATGGAAGGAAAAAATATTACAATGTGAAGTAATGGAAAAATTGGAAAGTAAAATATATAGAGATTTGAACAATTTTGTATAAGTAGCTCTAATGTCTGTTCTAATTGATATGTTTGATGCATTTGTTCAATATGTAATGTAATTATATTTTGTTTGTTAATTTATAAAGCGCTATGTAAATATTAATTATTATTATTATTATTATTTTATAAGTGTATATTATTAGGAAAGTTTTATTAGAATAATGTATCATGTATAATATTGTTGTAACTTGTAGGTTAACATTACTTTGTATTTTTGTTTAGCACTTAGAAACATTGTATTAAGCGCTTTATAAATGTTTATATTATTTGTGAATGCATTGGATTGAAGAGAAAGCTGGGGTATTTTTAGTCACGGAAATGAAAGCCAGTGCTCGGCATAATTATGTGAAGACAAATTCTTTCATTTATGTGTGATGATGGTGTATATATGCAACTATGTTTTCTCAGACATTCCTTCTGCTCATTATTGATTATCTTTTATTGTCCTATCTCTCATTAGATTGAAACACATTACAGCAAGCCTCATGTCACTCCAGTTGAGATCTTGCCTGTCTTCCCCGACTTTGAGGTAATAATTGAAATCAAAAGATGTGCAATCCATCGTTTGAAGAAGTTTTGAGATGTATTCAGAGTATGAATTGAAGATGATGGTTTAGTCATTTACCTGATTAATACTACACCATGTACTTATGTGCTGTATTTTTTACAATCATGTATCACAGTAGTCTTTTCAGAATAGTAGAATGAAAGGGTGCATTTCTTTTCACAATATGATTAAGATGGAAATGAATGTACGCACTACATACACCTTGAGATAAATTGTTAATGTAACACATTTTAGTACAGGGTGGTGAAATTGATGTACCGGTATACACAGTTCAAATAAGCTACTTTCTAGAACTAAAAACACTGTTTCTTTAAATCTATTATATCCTTTAGTCATTTTAGCATTAATTTGGCCTAAAATGTGGAGTAGTTATTAATCATGTTGAAGTTACTGATGTGAATTTCCACTCTATATTTCTAATTTATTTCTATTGCTGATTAACTTTGTATAATTCTGAAATAATTGTAGACATGTTTCCATTTTGTGTGTGTTCTCTGTTTTCTATATTGTATAAAATCTGTATCTTATGTGCTTTTTTATGGATTTGAATTGAAATAAAACTTGAAACTTGAAATGATTATTATCTTTGACTATAGACCTGGATACACCCATGTGCTCAAGTCATCTTTGATTCTGATCCTGCTTTGAGAGATAAATCTTCGCACCAACAGCTGGAGGAGATGTCACAGGCTATGATCAGGTGGGTCAGTGTGGTGCAGCTTGCGTTTATGTTGTGAACAGTCATTGGCGTATCGACGGGGGTGTTTTGGAATTTTAAAGACACCCTTTATTTGTGTTTTATCTATGCCCCCCCCCCCCCCCGCCCCCCCCCCCCCCCCAAAACAAAAAAAGAAAAATAGGACTTATTTGGCAAAAAAATCCTGGATACGCCCTTGTGTACAGTCAAACCTGTGCATTTATATCACTGTCCAAGGGAAACAAAAGCTGTATGCACACGTTCAGTAAGTTCAGATTTCGATGGGAAATACTGTTCAAGGGAAATGAAGGGGTCTTTGGTGCAGGTTTGACTGCATGATGAACATTGTACAATTTTAAGGGTTTGTTTTGTGTGTGGTTTTGGTGCTTTTAGGAGTTGATGATTGCCCGACACTTTCATTTCATAGTGGTGGGATGAGTAGCCATTTGATGACTTCAAAATATATGTTTGCCTTTTGTGCTAATGACCTGCAAATGATTGTATCATGACGATGTTTTTCTGTTTTGTTTTTGGTGTGTGTGTGTATGTTGTCATGAAGGATGAATATTTGACTCTCTGTATCCTAAACAGAGTGGCAGAAAACATGTTGTAATCTGGAAAACACAAATGAAAAGAGGAAAGCTGAATGTGATGTATCTTATAACTTCTTACAACACCACCTCATTCAATGTTACTATCTTTGCTGTTTTTATTTGTATTTAGGGGTATGGTTGATGAGAGCGAGGAGCAGTTTGTTGGTTACTTCTTGCCAACGGAAGAGACCTGTAGAAAGAGAAAGAGAGACTTTGAGGAAGACATTGACTACGTGGAAGGAGAAGAGTAAGTCAGTTTGTTATTATTTCAACCTCTTTTATTGGTAATCACTTCCATACTTACATCTATGCTTCCCTGCAATGTTTACCCAAATCGTTCTCATTTTATTTACTTGATTTCATTATTGTTATATATTATATCTAATAAATATATTGTTTTTAGCCTAGCAAGTAATTACAATTTACAGCACATTATATTCAGGGAATTATCCAGTATCAGTGCTTTAAGTAGAGGTTTAAGCATCAAGTACTTAAGAGAGACTCAAATGATAATGCCATCCGTACAAATTGAAGAACTTTAATTCCCTTCTCCAAAAAGATGTGGCACATATTCTATATGGCAGGCATTTGTAACAACAACAAAAAACCTGTTTGCAAATTTTGGCTGGAAATCTGTTCTTAGTTTAAATAGTTTTAAGTCACAGGACAAAGACATTTCTAAATCTCAAATGGCTTTTGCTTTGTACTCTCTCTGATATTTTCGTAATAATGTTTTAAATAACAGATATGAATACAAGCTGACGAGAGAGTACAACTGGAACGTGAAAAACAAAGCAAGCAGAGGGTACGAGGAAAACTACTTCTTTGTCTTCAGGAAAGGCAAGGGTGTGTTCTACAATGAACTGGAAACAAGGTAAGATATAGAATCGTGCTCAGACTGGGGTGACAATCGCTCCTGGTTTTGTTTCATTAAAGATTCAGGTTTAGGGTAGCATATGGGTGGGTTTCAGGCTATTTATTAGAAAAATTAAGTGTTTTCAGTTGAAACAAATCTTTAAGTTGTGTGTGTATTTGAAGTACCTATAGTAGATTAAGATATTCCAAGAATATTAATTGAATAGCATATGTGGTTGGATATTACTCGGATCTGTACTTTATTGATCAATATGCATCAATAAGTGCTTCATAACATTTTTTAACAGGTGGGGAAATATGTCTGACCATTTGTGTGTGTATATATATATATATATATATATTTATCAGAAAATATATCAATTCACAATGCCAGATAGACTACATAAGAGGCATGGGTTGAACTTCACTATATATTGCCCATATATACTTGCCCGTATATACTTGCCTATATATACTTGCCCGTATATACTTGCCTATATACACTTACCCATATATACTTGCCTGTATATACTTGCCTATATATACTTGCCCGTATATACTTGCCTATATATACTTGCCCATATATACTTGCCCATATATACAATGTATATATATACTTGGGCAAGTCCAAGGTACGTTCCTGACCACATCAAAGAGAGCTTGGATCAAACCAAATATGATGTTGAATGATTGATGTCAATATATGTCCATAATACCATTATACTTGGTAATGCAATGAGGATGATGTTGACCTGTTCTGGTTTATTTCTGTACTTTTTTCAGGGTGCGGCTCAGTAAGAGGAGGGTCAAAGATGCCCCGTCAAGCAACTCGCTCCTGGTCGTCAAACACAGAGAACTGTTTGATCAAGAGTCGGCTATGCAGGTCAGTTTCTTTATCTTTTTTTTTTTTATGAGGCAAATGGAGATGATGTTGAACTTGTTTGATTGACAGAGGCCTGTCCCCAAGACCCTTTACTCGGCCAAGATAATTATATCATGCTATTGCATGCTACTGCATGAATTTTTCATGAATTTGTAATATAAACACTTTGTTCCAAATTTATAGAGAAAAGCTGAACTTTGTTTTCAAAATATTCAATTTAGGAAAATTGTGTAGTAAGATTGGGTAAAGAGAAGAATACCATTCATTATACTTGGCACCATATTATCTTATTTGTAAAGATATTCTAATTTTGCCTATAAAAAGGTTTCCAATTTATGGTTGACACATTTCAATCTGAAAATTATCTTGTATAAATGCACCACTTTCAGACTTTTTAAAAAGGAAATTTATTCTTTACCTACACTACTTTGATCCATATCTCCTACTCTGTGAAAGCTCAAAGACATAAAAGTTGTAACATTTTGCCATGTTGTACGGTTAGGCAATCAATCTGAGGGTTTTGTCATCAATGAACTTCATTCTAATTTGATCTTTTTCTTATATCAGGATATGCGCATGAACCAGCTGGAGAACGTCGTCCAAGAAGAAGAGGAAGAAGAGGAGGAGGAGGTAGAGATGGAGGTAACCGAAGGAGGAGAAGGAGAAGAGCATGAGGAAGGAGAAGAAGGAGGAGAAGGAGTAGAAGGAGAAAGTCAAGAGGAGGAAGAGGAAGGAGAAGAAAAAGAAGTGGAGCAACAAGATTCAGGTTAGTTTTATGTGGTTTTAGTTAATCACATGAAGCCTTGTAACTATGTAAAAAAAAGGGGGTTATACCATTTGCTTTAAATTTTAATTCATCAAATATCCAGCTATTCTCATTCCACTTTGCCTGTACCCAGTTCATGTACTATCCAGTTGATCTGGTATAATTTTCCTTCGCCTTCAGTTGTCCGACTACCATTTTAATAGTCTAATGACTATTGTTTAATGACCAATTAGGTTCTTTTCATTTTGTATTCTGTATATTTTGGTCTAAAAATCTAGGTACTGTGATCAAATGACATGGTGCCCTTGCTAGCATTTGTAAAGGACAAAATGAACATTAGATCAAGTTCAAATGAGAAGGAAAGGGGCATATGACAAACTTGGAATTAAATGGATATTAGCCCAAATTGACATAAGCAAAACTGATTTGGACAAAGCCAAAAATTAGACTATATGGAGAGTAGATAAAATTGGTTATAGATGGAGTACAATAAGAAAAATTGAGTCTTTGGTAAATTTGAATTGGACCAAATGGCAATTTACCACTTTGAAATTATGCATGGAAAAATGAAGTACATTAAATGTACTGTCTTGGACAGTATTGAGTAAATTTTCTAATTATGGCACTTTTGTTTCTGTATCAGATGCTGAACAAGTGGAGGAAGCTGGCAGTGGAGAGGAAGAAGAGCACGAAGCAGAGGAGGAAGGAGAGGAGATGGTGGAAGTAGAGGAAGAAGAAGGAGAAGAACAAGTGGCCAGCGGGAGCGAACAAGAGGCAGCTAGCGGAGAGGAGGAGGAGGAAGAGCAGGTGGAGAGAGAAGAAGGAGAGGAAGAAGAAGAAGAGGAGGAGGAAGATGAGGATAGAGGGAAGAGGGAAGTCAGAGATGAGGAAGAGATCTTTGGTGATAGTGATAGTGAGGAAGAACAGGCAGGAGAAGAGGGGGAAGAAGAAGAACAGCAGCAAGAGAGCGAGGTAGAGTCACCGGTAGAGTCACCGGTAGCGTCGCCGGTAGCCAGTGACAGCGATTAAAACCCTAAAATCACTCTTTTTAAAACTCTTCAACCATGCTATTCCAGCGGTGAAAATTTTCTGTTAATGCTCTCACAAAATTAACTGCGTTTAATAATGGATTTTATTGACCAAAGTCCCATTTCTAGTTTTCTGGGAGAGGGGCCTTATTTCATTGGGAAAAGAATGTCCAAAAACAATAGTATAATTTGTAAAATTTGGGTCTAGAATTCAAGCCTCGTAGTCTATTCAGATAATGCTGCAGAAGTTCTTGTTATGTTTCTAATAGCTGTGTAATAGCAGTGTAAGTGTTTGAAAGGAAACCTTCACATGTTGCAACTTGCAGAGTAAGTGCCCTGTGATATAATGCCCCAATCTTCAGCATTGAACAATGATTCATTGCCAAGAAAGGACAGTCATTCATCCATTTATTTACCAGCATGATCTCTAATTTTCATAACATGTCTAGACAGCCATTTCAGGGCTGAGAACCAATTTTTTGTTGTGTCAGTACACATCAATGACCATGGTAACTGAATGTTGATTAGACTTCATATTTTAGTCAAAGGTCATTGAGGTCAATCTATGTAAAGACTTGCAGCATTATGATACCTATAACAAATAGTTTCATTAAAAGAAACCTTTGTACTTAGTTGTATTATTGTAGAAAGATAACATTTATGAGACTTGTTTTATCCCTAAGGTCATAGGTCATGGTCATCACTTTGAACCTGTTGCCTTCCAATATCTGTGGAAGTGCGAAAATGTTCTACAATTTTGTACAAGTTATATACACTGTGATGTGATGACAACATTTTGTTTTAGGTTTGTGATAATCAAAGAGAATTACTCGTCATGATTAACAGTATGATGTGATAATCATGATCATTCTGATGTGGTGAGGTAATTTTACATCTAAGCAACAGTTAAAACTAGGATAGTCAATACATATACTCCAAATGTCCAGTGTGAAAACAGGTAAATACAGTTATGTATGATACAGGTTTTAATATCGTAGGATTGAATGGTCAGAGGCTGAATGTTTCTATTGGTCATCAAGATAGTCATTGAAGTATATTGAAGTGCATTGAAGTATATGATGGATCCCTCTAGTTTTTTTGTGGATTCTCTTTGTTCCTTGTAATTCCCTGTTCCGAAAGAAGCCCATCGAGAATTCATTTATCATGCAGTACTGTAAAAGAATCAAGGCTATGATGCTATGAAATTAGGAAATGCCCATTCATTTTGGAGAAAAAAAATTGACCGAGATGAACATACAATATTCCTTCCTATAGCTTGATGATTTTCGCACAAATCTGTATTTTACCTAAATGCAACTTATTTGAAATAGTAACGAGTGCCAATTTGTCAAAAACTCAGGGCAAATGTATTACCACACACTAGTCCTTTTTTTCCTAAAACTTTTCCATTGCTGAATCATCCACATTGGTCATATGTTTCACTACAGACCCTTCTACTGAAAACCTAACTGTTCCTTGTAAAACATTTTAAGTTAAATTTGATAGTAAAAGGTGTATAATACATGTATTACAAATTTTGTTGGCTGTTTGGATCAGATTGCGCCCCTGGGATGTAATCACGATTTGGGGAAGAGAATATTGTCAGCTGTTGGTTTATAATGTTTGTAAATATTGTAAATATGCAATTAAAATCATGTTACATTTGTAAATCATATTTTTGTGTCCAATTGTGTAATTTATTTTTTAAAGATGACTGCATCTCCTTACACATGTAGGTATACTAGCAAATGCAACTCAGTTAACTCCCAATTATAAAATTAATACATGAAGTGTCTGCTACAATTTGTACAGTCATTGTAGTGAAAGTACATGAGGGCAAATGAGGGGATGGTATTTTAAAATTAAAGGGGAAGTCTGGCCCATTTGCAAGTTGAATTGAAGAAATAGAGGAAAATTAAAACAAACAAAATTATGAAAGTTTGATTAGAATCATACAAAAAATTAAGAAAGCTATGGAATTTTGAAGTTTGCATAAATTCATGAAACAGTGATATGTATCACATAGACTGTATGCAAATTAGCAAGTTGATGATGTCATTCCCCATTCCTCATATATTTGTTTATGAATTTCAAGTTACAGTAATGGTGATTTTGCACCTGTGGATACAAGCCATCCTTAAACTTCCCAGAGCAGAAAAGTGATATTTTTGTTAAATTTGATGTAAAATTAATGAATAGGGAAATGGGCCTAGGGACGAGGAGGGGTGGGGTTGCAAGGGGCAGGTAGGCCCCAAATTTCTTAGCTAGCAGTAGTAACTGAGAAAATGCAACATCTATATTTGGGGGATCCTCAACCAATCCCACCCCCCCCCCCATCTCCATCTACAGTGCAGCGGTGAGGGTCAGTATTTCCTTACCCCACAATTATGATGTCCATTCATCCATGGAGGGTGAAGGATTTCATAGTACAATCTAATTATATCATGCAATGATTTTCAGGAATATATTTTGAAATACATTAGGTATGTCAAACGTGAATATTTCTATTTCATGCATAGCCAACTCTTGCACGATATCAAGTGGTCAAAATTAACACATGGTTTACAAAAAGGAAAATGCCTACTTTGTCATTTCCCCGCAGTGGGACAAGTGAGGTAATTGGAGTGTCCAGGCAAAGATTGACAGAATTATGTTTTTGCTTTTCATAGTAATTTTATGATGTGTGTTGTCGCCCTCTTGTGTTATGGATTTTCACATTCCGATGTTAAATGGACGTCAGATAGAGATTCGCATTTGTCACTCTCACATTGATGAACTTGCAATTAACTCAAGGAGAAGGTAAGTTTTAAATACTTTTTGTTGTAGCTCGTATGAATGGTAAATCAATTCATCAATACCGTTTGTGTGAATTTTAGTTATTTGTCATTTGCTTGACAGTAATGAGTGATTGACAGACAAGTGCGAGAAACTGGGGGACTTGGTTACAGTGGACGCTCTATCGCAGCGGGTCAGCTTCGGCTTAGCAGTGTCCTGGGCAACCGTAGCGAGCCCGCAGTGCTGGCGGCTTCAGATCTGCGGGGTGTGCCGTTGCGCTGTGACTTGTCTTGTGTAAATAACGAGTTGTTTTGCAATAGAATGTAGATCTAGATCCATTTGCAAATGAATCTCTTAGTTACATCATTCGATTTATATGATGGACAAGGATGATTCAAAGACAAAGTGAAAAGAATATTATTAAACAGCGCTTGCAATGTGCACAAGATGTTTAAAAGATTTTTTTTTTTTTCAGAACGAGAATCTGACAAACAAACTTACAAAGGCAAGCCAAGTCAAACCAAGGCCCAAGGTTTGCAAATAATTTAAAGATTTTATTTTTAGAATAAGAATCCGACAAAGCCAAGCACAAGGCAATGACAAGCAAAGTCAAGCCCAAAACTGTTAGATGCAAATTTACACAAAATGCCAGACAAAATTTACATGAAAAAATAAACGAATCTTGATTCAATCTTGCAATTTGGATTGCATCTTTTTTATATGGTTTCATCATGTGAAAATGTAGGTCAGATTTTCTTGTATGAATGAATGTATTTGAGATGTACATGGCAAATTTAGTTTTTATTTCTTGATTTACATCAGTTTTGTATAACCATCTCCCTCGTTGTTTCTGATTCATTTACACAGGTCAGTGTACATGGAAAAAGCTTTCCATGAATACAAAGAGATTACTGACTTAATAGCATATTGCAATGATTGTAGCTCCTGGAGCATTAATACCATGAACATTTGAAGAGATCATGAGGTAGGTAGATGAACTTCTCAAGGCTTCAGAGATCAGAGAAATCACACCATGGGTCAAGAAGTGCCACTCCTCAACGAATATAAGCGGGATTTCTTCTGGAAGAGGTTCCCGCAAACCCTGCTAGGTGGTCCTAGGCTCAAGCTTGGCTTCTCTGCACCAGCCTATGTCTACATCAACCAACTCACACTCTTTCTCCTGCCATGGCTCCTGGGAGGTCTGTTCACCATCGTGGTGGAGCTAGATGTCCTACCGGCCTACATCGCTTACTACGTCTACGGGGCATGCATGGTGATATACGTCCTTGCAGCACAACTGATAAGTCTGATCATCCAGCGTAGGGCGGACACAGTGGCAGCTTTTCAGAACACGAACGTCCTTGCAGAGGAAGACGAAGTGGAATTTGACTCCTGCTGTGGCTACGAGACTTTCCAATATGTTGTGCCTTTGAAGCGCTTGAAGATCAACATACTCCTGCATGGGTTGGTATCAGGGTTAATGGGTGGACTGGGATTCTGGTATCTCCTGCCTTCAGTTCTGAATCCCCTCTTCAATAATATCGGAGCCACTGTCATGATTTACACGTTTGGATGGTTAACACTTTGTATAGCACAGTATCCTCTAAGCACAGGATCACCTCCAGAGCCTGCATCTTTCAGAGCTATAGATAATCTAGAATTGCTGCCCTTGTTGAGACCCTGCTATGTCCTCATCTGCCTTTTGGTTCATCTTGCTTGGAGGTAAGTTTTTTAAACTTTTGTTTAATTTTTTTCTAATAAATGTAGAGCATGAAAATGTAAACTTCCAAATGAAAAGAAATTATATTTCAGTATTCGAAATGGCCAGCAATGTGTGTGAAATACATTTTGAGCATTTTTTGTCATGTTTGCTTTGATCAAGCTGTTTTTAAGGCATTGATAAGTCTTGAGTTAGGATAGTCATGCTCTTCTCAGCTATCAAGGTACAAATAGGTCCAGTTTCAGAGAAAGCTATAAACATATACATTTCATCTGCAGGAAAAGACGCAAGGAAGCATTACAATATATATTTTGATTTGTTATAATCATTTTATTTTTCCCTGATATAATTTTGTTCATCTCATCTTTTCATTGTTTATTTGTAGCTTCAGCCCCTCTTCACTCCTCCTGACCAATCAAATTCTGCATGTAGTCTTCATCTTTCTGCCTGTCCTGTGGTGTCTGGGTGTCCTGCCTCCTCTTGATGCTCTAGTTCTGTGGCTCATGGAACAAACCCTGGTCCATTTCCTGGGAGGATCACCAATGGCTGGAGACCTCAGGTAAAGATATTAGACAGTTTCGAATCTGCTGTACATGTGTGCTAAGCTGGACAAAGCAGGATACAAATGGACTACCAAGTGACTTGTAGATAATTTATCAACACTTCACAGATTGGTTGGATTATCTTGCTATGATAATCTGAAACCATAATCTAATGATTGTTATATATATAGAAGTTCTATTTTGTGGTCTTGTCCAAGACCCTATAACCAAGTCTCAGTCCTCTGTCTTAATTTTTAGTGATTACTCATGGCAAACTTTATTAAGACGATGAAAATATGAGATGGACATTTCTAAAGCATGGAGTGCTATGACTTGATCACAGGATATAATTAGGTACCGGTACATGTGTATATGCCTCCAATCAAGATAGCATTTCCTTTGCCAATACGAAGCAAAATGTGCATTTCAGAGATCGTAGGGGAATGTTGAAGTGTATTTATTTTATTTCCTGATGTTATTCCATTTAGTCTGCAGATTCTACTTCACAAAGCATGAAACAAATTGTTGTCAGTCTCATCTTTATAACAGCCATAAACTGTCTTTTATGTTTGTAGGCTTATTACAGATAAACAAGCTTTAGCTCATAATTTCTGTTTTTATTGTTTTGCAGGTCCTTCCTCATGTTCGTGACCTCTGTCATCATCGATGTAATCGCCTACTTCCTCCCATCCTCCCTGGCTACCATCGTATTCTCAGCGTGCTTGGGCTACATCCTATCCCTCGACCTCAGCATCCTGGCCAATCAGGTAATAGCTTTCATCAAGCAATGCATCAAGAAACCAACCAATCACAGCCCTTCACACAAGAAATCCAGTCCCGATCCAGCTGCAGATGAAACTGAGGACAAGTTGAAAGATATGGGATTGGGCTGGACGTTTGGATGGCGTGAACTCCTCATCAATACCTGCATGGTGTTGGTCGTTGGAGCTATTTCAGGAGTCTGCACACACTTTAGCTCCTCAGCGCCTTCATCGGTTGTCGGAGGTCTTGGCTATGCTATCATAGGTTTGATGATGATTGTGAAGATCATGGGCGATTGCCAGAAAGTGTTTGTCTTTTGGGGGTTGCTCAGAAACAAACTTTACCCTGACTCCATCAGCAGCACACAGAAATACAGCAAGAGGAAAAGGATGCTTCACAGACTTGGCTTCATAAAGAGATTCTTACTTGATTTAGGTAAGCTATATCTAGGCAAAATGATTTTGATAATGATTTAACATGGATGTTCTATACTCATTAACATGTTAATAGTGTTTATAATCATTTGGTGTAGAATTTATAAAGATAGAATGTATCACTATTCAATCTGGTGAGAAAAACATTTATCTCTGATCAAGGTAACTGCTCAGTAGAATGAATTAGGTCTGACAAATTATTAGTGGAATGTTTTTTTTCTTCTGCTCTTTGAAAAAAGAAAAAGAGCATATATGTGTTCATCTCAGGAACCATTTGATTATGTTAGTACTAAATTGGATTATTCCTGTTATTTCCGAGGATGCCTGAATGTCCATTAAGCTTTATATTCATATGACTATGACAATTATTTATTTATATTTAAATAAATGTATTTGATAATCTTTCATACAGTTTGCCCTTTTGTCATGGAAGCATACCTTGGACTCATAGTGGCCTATGCTGGACTTACATTGCCATCTTTCTGGTTTTCAGTGGGAGCTGTCTACTCCTTTCGCAGGGTAAGTAATTCCTCTTTGCCTTGCAATTAGAAGCAAAGGTTCATTGTTGCGCTGTAAGATCAAGTACCAGCTCATAACAGTCATTGCTTTAGTAGAAACAACTGCACTCAACTCTCTGAAAAAAATATGTTTGTACTATAAAGAGGAGGATCCCCATTTTACATACATACATATCAAACATTATCTTTAATAAACTCACGAAGATAGTAAACCAAGAAATATTATGCCATTAACATATTTATATGGCTATATACCAATTCTTTTGAAAGAAGTTTCAGTATATCATGTCCATTAAAATTGGAATGTGAATTTTTGAAAAATATGTTGCAATGCAATTATTTTGTTCATTTTTAATCAATAAGAAGAAGTAACAATTCTATACTTTATCTTTTATCCTTTTTTCAAATAGAAATTATGAACTCTAAAAAAATAAAATAATGCTTTCTGTTTACAGATATGGCAGCATACAAGCAGCTCTTTACTAGATGTGTCTATTCTCCACGTCCTGCTTGAGCTTAGTGTGTATGGCTCAACAAACTATGTTTCCTGGTGGCCTATGGACTATGGTCTCCAGCTGATCTTCATAGGGCTCCTACACTCCTGGATCAGTCAGACCCTGCACAAGGTCTACTGCTACCTGACCATCCTCATCACATCCTATACCATCGAGAAGCAACGAAGGAAGTCCTCCCTCCCGCTCATCATCATCTCAATCCTCCTCTTCCCAATCGTCATAGCAACCATCATGGCATCCAGTATCCTGTCGGCCCCTATCTTACCCCTTTTCACTCTGCCAATCATGCTCATCGGGTTCCCACGACCGCTCAGGTTATGGCCTGGAGCTGTTGGTGCAGCAGCCAATGTCTGTGCAGACACTGTGTACTACAAGCAGCTGGAGAAAAGCCTGAGAGGAGTAATAAGGAGAGCAGTGGCTGCAGGCAGCTTGGGTAGGTTTCTTGAAGTTACTACAGGGTATGTTGCCTTGAGGCCCTTATGGAGAAAAAAAACATTTCATATATATCAGATAACTTGAGGTTAATTCGTATGAGGCATTATTCTATGCAGTAGTTAGTACTGTAAGCAGTACAAGATGAAAGAAGCCTTCAGTTTCTGACAGTTTTGCATTTTTTCTTACTTTCAGGTGAGCTCTCTCCAGGATCATTCCTTCTACTACGATTTCAGGATCGCATGGCATGGCTCCAGGTCCTTGAGTGTGGCTATGGCTTTATTACCATCAGCCTCAAGGGAATGGAACTGCAGGAAACCTCCTGCCACACTGTGGAGGCAGCTCGGCTGGACGACATCTTTGAAGCAGCCTTTACTCATCCAAAGGAGAAGTTCCCAGTTTGTTCCCTCAACCAGTTCCCTATGCACACCTTGACTCCATTGGATGCCCAGCCTGTGGATACTTACTCAGACGCCAGAAACGTTTTGACCGGCATCATAGATTCCCCGGACACTTTAGAATTGGTTGATTCTTGTTTCATCAAGACACTTGTGTGGCTTTTGATGAGACACAATTGTGCCAAGAGGAAAGACCTGCCCACTCCTTCATCAACCAATTCAGGTTCAAACATTGGTAATTTCAAGCAAAGTGGGAGTGTGAGTAGTAGAACAAGACTTGTACAAACGCAGAGAGTTGTCAGTGTCAGTGAAGACAGTGGACGACCTGAGTCGATAGAGTCCAAACCTATGAGTAGTCAGGTCAAGAAGCAACAGCAGCCTAAGAGGAAGTCTTTGGTAAGCTCATGGCATAGCCTTGACAGCTGGGATGATGATCCTCTAGAGCTAGACGTAATGAACAGCAAACCCAAGTTGAATTCCAGTGCAAAGAAGAATGAAGGCCAGGTACTCAAAGAACCTGCTGGCCTTCCAGGTGCAATCTCAGATATTTCTGATGATGAAGTAGATGATATTTTGAATGAATTTGAATTTGGTTTACCCGCAGTGGACATCCATGCTCCTAAGAAGACGGCAGCTGCATCAAAGAACATTCCATTCACCCAAAGAACCATCAATCTAAACGCCTCTGCCCAGTTTTCATCTCCTCACTCGTCAAAGTTAAGCTTACCCCTCAAATGGCGGGAGATCCCCATAGACCAGAACCTCCTCGCCCCTCTCCTGCAGAAGTTCCCTCTGGACTGGTACAAGCATGTCATCGCTCAACTTGGTATTGAGTCCAGCAAGTCCCCAGAGGACATTGCAGCAGAGATAGGCTCGGATGAAGCCCTGACTACCATGTATGCCAACCTGGTCATGGCGTGCTATGGCATTGTCAATGTCTTTGGACTAGACGGTATGTCTGCCGTAGGAGCAGGAGCTAGTCATGTCTATAAGGTGTATTCAGGTGATATACCATGGTCCATGAACCAGGAATGGCTGACATCAGATGAGGAGCTCCATGTTATTGTGCTGCAGGCCTACAGGTGAGAAATGTTGGAATAAAGATGCTTTGACCTATTACCTCATGCCTGCTATTATTGCTTGCCAGTCTTATTTTAGTTTGCATAACTATTGCAATCATACAATTTTAACCAAATTAGCCTTGTGCATAGCAGAATTGTTTGAACACATTTTTTTTTAACTTTCTAAATGTTTTAGTCTTGATAGCTGAAGTGCAATATGTCACTGTAATTTAAGTTGGATAGATGTAGAAATCTAATGGTCAAAACTTTGGGTTCAAATTCTTGTCTATCTCGTGCACATCAACATGTCTCCTCCTTTTTTATTCACTTCAGGTTTGCCTTCAAGCTCGCATATGACCAAACCGTACTTGGTGAGGCATCGGACCTGGATGAGATAGTAGAATACCTTCAGGAGTACGAGAGTGATTGGTACATGGGAAGGGATACTGATGTAGCATGGTCAGAAGCAGTTGAGAGCAATAAACCAAGACTCTTCTCGCTCATCTATGATACTAATGAAGTAAGTGTTATTGATTTGTCTTTGTTCTTTGCTCTTTCTTTGTCGTACTGTAGTGTGAAATATTAAGTATTTTCCTTACTCAAGATTAAGAACTTTCACTGTGGATGATATTGACTAATAAAGAATACTTTAAATTCTTGAATCGGTATTAAATCAAGTGATAAATATAGTCATTCACAAAATGAGTGGATTTCTGTGGTCCTACTGTAGCATTTGCTACTGAGAAGGGAATACTTCGAAATTCTCATAAAGGTTACAGGGTGATTTTCTAGAAACACACGTGTTGTGTGTTTTAAAACATCACTGACATTTGGGCAACAATAGCAGTTATTATGAATCTCTATGATTACCGGTACGAACTTTGAGCAAATCCTTCAAAATGTCTTTGTTATCAGACCTCATGAAGTCTCAGTTATTGATCATATTATATTGCAACCTACTGACCCAAGTAAAACTAAGAGTAACAGCCAACCAAACAATTATTTCTCATATAACATCCTTGATCATTGTAGAACACCTACAATGGACGCGTCCTCTCTAGGCAGCCTGTGGTGGTGCACATTGGACAGCTCAACTCTGAGATGGTTCGCTCCCTGTGGTCCTCGCTCTCCCTGGAACTCTTCTACTTCACCAACGACGATGAGGAGAGATACAGCATCCAGGCTCATCCAGTTATCCTCAGAAACTTGACAGTCCAGGCAGCTGATCCTCCACTGGGCTATCCGATCTATGCCTCTAAGCCTATCTCTATTCCAACGTGGTAGGTCCTTCAGAACCTTCAAGGGTTCCTCTACTTCACCAACGATGATGAGGAGAGATACAGCATCCAGGCTCATCCGGTTATTCTCAGAAACCTGACAGTCCAGGCACTGAGCTGATCCTCCAAGCCTATCTCTATTCCTACATGGTAGGCCCTTCAGAACCTTCTAGGGTTCTTCTTCTTCTTCTCCTTCAAGATTATCTGCCTCCTTCACTGCTGAAGATTCTTGCAGATGTATAAGTGCGTGTGTGGCGATATATGGATGCCCAGGTGAAAGGTGTATACAATGTGCCAGGGTTTTTCTCCTACACCAACAATGATGAGGAGAGCATTAGCATCCATGCTCACCCTGTAACCCTTAGGAAACCTCAAGGTTCAGCATGTGGTCCATCTCTGGGCCTTCCAATCTATGCATCCAAGCCTATCTCTATTCCTACGTGGTAGGGCCTTCTGAACCTTTGAGGGTTCCTCTTCTTCACCAACGATGATGAAGAGAGAATTAGCATCCAAGCTCACCCTGTAGCCCTTAGGAACCTCAAGATCCAGGCAACTGATCCTCCACTGGGCTATCTGATCTATGCCTCCAAGCCCCTCTCTATTCCTTTCAAGACCTTCTTGGTTTCATCTACCCAACAATTTCATGAGGAGAGATATAGTATCCACACTCGATCTTAATATTCCTGTGGAACCTCACAGTCCAGACTGCTGATCAACATTATGGTATTTCCTGTAATTCCCTTCTAGCCTCTCTCCCTCTCTCATCAGAAGACTTCTTACTCTGCTAGAATAATCACCCCCTCCCCTCTAACCAATGAATAAATTTTGTATTGATCAGGAACAGAATTTTGGTCCTAAGCATCATTGTTGGAAGATTACATTTTGTGGGTACATTATAAAGTTGTGTAAACTTCTTTAATAGCTAACCAAAAAAAAAAAGATGGAATTTTCAAAGGGTTCATTGAATTAATCAAATAAGAATCATGCATGCACAGCACTATTTCTTTGATCTTCTATGTAAAATAATGAAACTTTTGATGGAAATGTCCAAATGTAGGCACATACCCACATGCCCTTCGGATATTGTCCTGTGATTAGGCCTTGCTGGTAATCTTTTAATTATCATGTGATCATTATTATTTCTTTGCAGCATCTCATTTATAATAGTGTATTTTGTACTTAATGTAATATACATTGCTTCATATAAATTTACATAAACTTACATTCAAATCTGAATGTATATTTATTTTTTAATTATCAAGAATTTTTGTGCATACTTTGCAATTGATTTTGTTCATAAAAGAATGATTTTTCACAGAAAAGAAGAAACTAAACATGTATATTAATTATTAAACATATCGATATTACTGGGAAGGGGGTTCTTTGTGGAACACTTATAGGTATTACTGGTTTATGTTGAGGCTATGAGGAGATTAAGTTTCTGAAATGTTAGAAAGATAGTACCAATCTCAATGGAATTCCTGTGTCATACATACTACAGTAGTATAAAGTTGGTATCCTATGAATCATGGTAGATGTATGTATAGCTATGTAACCCTCAAATTATACTTTCTGTTCCTTAAATGCCCACAAGCTTAGATGCTTTTGGGACCCCTTTCATTAGCTCTCGTAAAAATTGCCCTTAGCCTATGCATATTTTTAGAGTTAATATGCAGTAGTGAAACAAATAACAAGAAATTCATTGTTCAAGAACTCTACCAAATGACGTCATTTTTGTCTGTATGATCTTTTGAAGACTGTGTTGTCTTAAAAAAAGATTGCCATTGGTCAATTAATATACTTAAAGTATATGCTGGTGTGTGTAAGACGTAGTGCAATCACATTGTCACATACCACAACCTTGATAACATTAAGTATTACTATGAGTGAACTGTGTACATTATAATGGCATTCATGGTCTATAGATATCTAGCCCAACCTATGTTTAAATTCTGCGGGCCAAAAATGCAAGTTTAAAACAATTGAACCACGATAAGCCATGGTATGGATTACTCGTAATTTTTTTTGCAGCTGTTTGTTTCTCCTGGCCTTTTATGAACCTTTGCTGTACATTATACTTATTTTAATTTTCATTTCTTTGTTCATTCCGTCCTACAGTATTAAACTTTATTCAGATTCCAATTTTTCCCAGAAAATGGACTAAAGTAGGATATAATAATTTTTTTTTTCATATGGCTAATTATACTTGTATTATACAGTCCCATCACAACTCTATGTGTGAACCGAGGCCCAAAACTCCTTTTTTCATACTACACAAACTACGTGGAAGAAGAAAAAAAGAATAATTGCTTCGATACTTTTTGAGTGGCCAATTTTGTATTTTGGTACTAATACTGGTAGACTTGGTTTTTATGTTTCTCTACATCTACATTCAGGTGTAGTGAAACGAGTGTACCTCGGTATAGAATTGTACAGCCCATGTTAAAATGGTCTGCCAAATAATGTGATAAAAGAGTCTTGTTTTTGTCAATTAAAAAAAGATATATATATATATTCTTTGGTGTGTGAATGTGTATAAATTTACCTATGTGCATGTAGCATTTTCATGTAAAGTTGTTTTATATAAAAGATCTTCTTTTACACTTACTTTATTTTTACTCAGTATCTGTCGTCTGTATATCATGAATGTAAATAGAAAAGAACTATCATCTCAGTTATCACTTATCACCTTGATATTCATGGAAAAAAAATTAGAGAAAATATTTCTATGTGTGAATTTTCATTAAAAATGTCCAATCTGAAGTCAATGCTGTGTTCACTGTCTCTGAGTTGTGATGTAATTCAAGAACTTTACCTTCAATGGATGCTTCTATTAATATTGAGATTAGCATCAGTTGGGGCTTAACAGTGCTTTTTTCTAGGAACACACAACTTCTCTAATGAGCTTTTGCAAATTTCACAAGAAATTTTAATCATACAGAGACTACAATAAAAACACTGGCTATTCCGTTTATCTGGGATGATCAATCAAAATTTATTTTTTGATGTGGGAACTATAATTTTGGAATCTCAGTGATGAGTTGATTATTGTTGCATTCCTATGAATATATAAATACCAATGTCAATGAATACAAGAAACATAACACTCCATAAATTTCAGATTTCAGTCAACGGCACAATACTTACATATACAAACAAACAACTGTAATTACACTTTATACAGAATAAAATCACAAGAACTTCAAGGTAACGCCAAAACATGTATAAACTATGATTTTCATAATCATGACAAACTCTGATTAAAAAAAAAAATTAAACAACATTCATTACTATGTTTGAAAGATAAAAAAATACAAAATGTGCCTTCATTAATTGTGATATTGTTGGTGATACATCACATTTGTGTTATTTGAAGGAAAAAATTGGGAATCTCTTCATTAGGCCCAAAAAAAAAATCATTTGGTTGTTCTCGACCGCCCGCCCGTCATTTTCGGGCCGCTCGCATTTTTTTTTTTTTTTAATATATTTTTTTTTTTTAATTCAATTTTTTTTATTATTTTAAATTCATTTTTTTTTTTTTTATTTAATTTTTTTTGGGGAGCAATCTTAGATGCCAAACATACCATTTTATGCATTTGCAAGGATCAAAATGCGTCCCGTTGCCAGTTTTGTCTTTTCAGTACGCAATTAGGTATTTATTAAACTTGCCATTTTTATTTTTCTATGTCAAAATGACGTCATTCAAATCAGGTTCTGAGCATTCTTAAACTCATTTTAAGCCCATCTGTACTAGTTTACAAGGAGGGATTAGACCACCCTGCAAGGTCGCTGGACAGGTGGTTATCTCATCAAATCAGCTCTCAGTTAATATAAGATAAAGAGGATCATGGAGGACCAATGGTCACCGATTAGGCATTGTTTGCTACATAGAGGGCGCAAGTAGCTATAAGTAGTACAGTGGAGATTTAAAAGGTGCTGTATTTCAAAGCCCAAAATACTTTCTGTGTTGGTCTTGATATTCATTGTACATTAAACTAGTCTTTTACCATATTAAAGTGTTTTATAGACTTTGTTTGTTTAAATGCTTGACAATCCCAATGATTTTTATTTTTATGGGGAAAAAAATATTTAAAAAGAAAAAAAAAAAAAAAAAATCCGCCCGCCCGCCCCTCCTCCAGAAAGGCAATCGAGGACAACCAAACAATTTTTTTTGTTGGCCTTACTGCATGACAAGGAATCTATACTCTTACACTGCTCTCTCAACATTCATCACCAACATTAACAGAGCACAAAAACATATCAAATAATATACCAGTTTTGTACTATATATCAAATTGTGTTTTGCTGCTTCATATGGACTACAATATATTCCAACACATTACAATTCAAGTAATATTCTCCTTTCATAATAACACTATAAAAGGTTGCTTTGCAAACTTAGTGGTGCAAAAAGGGCTACCGGTAATTGTCTCGAGGAGAAAGTATTAATACTGATGAGGCTATCCTGAGTAAGCCTGACATATTGATATTATCATTATCATAAATTATAATTATTATTATTATCATCATCAATTCATCATCATTATTATTGCATTACAATCTAATACTGTATGCTTGTGATAATACTCAATTTTGAAGAGCCCAAGGTACAACATCTATTGAGCTAGCATTGATGCTAAATAATACCACATTTGTCAGTCAAATAAGAGTGTACAAAAGTACACCAATTCCACTACAATTAAGTCTCTTGCATTATGGACGTGGATTATAATGCCACTAAAAGGTTTCTATGTTTCAAATTCCTAAGGCACTTGTTATGAAAAGTTATATGTACACAATCAAAAATAGATGCCACAACTCTCCTCAATGAGATTTTGAAAGCTCCTACATTTTTCTTACTTAATTAACAGACAAACAGTCTAGAAATCTTGGCAACCAATGGCACTTAAATCAGATCCTCAAAATACCTACAAGAAGTCTCATTTAAAATCAATTCAATATGAAATCACTTCCACGGCAAGCTGAATACATATTTCCTTGCAAGTTACAGCATTACTCTGCCTGCAATTGACAAACAATAGAGGAAAGTAACAACAGAGGATTGGTTAAAAAGAGTCTTGCTTCACAATCAGTTCAATTTCAATTACAATCTATTTAATTCCTTGCTTAAAAATATGAAAAATGCAAATCTAACATAAAAATATATGAGAAAATAAACAGTCCATATAAAAATATAGAGATATTAAGCCAATGAAGTTAATAACACTTCAAAGGACCATGGTCTTGTCTAGGCTATGCCCATAACCGCAATATTAGGCTTCGTACAGAATGAGGAAAAATTGTAGACATTCTAGATCTGATGATCAATGATCACATATGAGGATGATTTAAAAAAAATTATGTTTGGATCAAGAAATCATCAATTGATAATCAACGAAATGAAACATGTTTTGTATGAGATTGTGTGTATCCTTCACAAGTACAAAATTGCAGGAGATTGAAATCAATCTCTTTCTGGAGGACATCTGCTTCATAGCACCTGCTGAGAACCAGATAGGTGTCTTTGCAGTGGTGAACTGATGAACTATGGGAGGGCATTACAAGACATTGTCTTACTAAGGAGCCCGAAAAGACAGGTGAATACAGGTGAACTCCAATCAATATTAACGCCCTTCTGGGTCTCAGCAGCGGTCTGAATGAATCTATCGAAGGATAGGATTGATTCTTACCTGAGACTGATTGTATTGTTTCACTCTCCCACGACCGATTAATGGAGTCATCCTGCAGAAGGGAGACAGAATTATACCAGTGTTAAATCAATGATTAATCAAGAGCCAACACTTCAGCTGTTTTCACTGGAAACCTGTTACAAGTTAAACTACCTTCAAATTACTAACGACCCCCAGGCGCGGATCCAGGATTTCTTAGGGGAGGGAGCCCAACTTTTTTTGTTTTGCTCCTGAAAATTTGAAAATCGCACCGGCCGAAAAGTCGCTCAGTGGGGGGGGGGGGGGGGGGGGGGGGGGGGGGGTAGTGAGCACCATTTTTTTTTTTTGGTTCTCAATTTTTTTTTCATTTGCACCCCCCCCCCCCAAAAAAAGGTAAAAATCACGTGATTTTACATTATTTTTTTCTCAAGGGGGGGGGGGGGGGGGGGCCCGGGCCCCCCCCCCTGGATCCCCCTGACGACCCCCCCCCCCACACACACACCTTAAATAAGAGTTCATGTATCATATCTTGCAGTCTCTACATGTAGCTTTGCTTGAATGTTAATAAAATGGTCTTTTGACCTTTTGAACCAGGAATCTAACAAGGAAATATATTCAATCAAGTATGGTTACCTCCAAACTGACAAACACAAGGAAGAGATGGATTTAGAAATTAAGATTATGCATTACACTTTACAATTACAAAAATAATTTATAAACATTACATTGCGTGAGTCAATAGGTAAGAGTCATAATATTTAATAAATATTTATAAACTGATGATTCTGTGAAATGTGTCCGATATGGAATGGAATAACCCTTTATCTCATTTGGAAATGAAAAAAATATTTTGGTCTGATCTTTCACTAATGGTTCTTCCTATACCACCTCAACTAGTTATGAGCCGCCATACTGAGATTTTTCAATTTTTGATGAAATAATGGATTTAAAAAAAAAAGAACTTGTAGCTTTCAGCTAGGACACACTACTCGGAATGACCTAAATGAGATCCAACCTACCACTTAGTGAAGCCTGGCATATACTGAGCAATGTAGTAGAAGAGTAGAATAGGTTGCCTAGCAACCCAGACCTCGTTGAGTTTGTTTGCCATAGCAACCATGGTGAGTGCAGCACATCTCTCAGTGCTCATCAACACCTTGTAGTTCCGGTCTGCTGTACCGTCGTAAGGCTTTGCTGCAGGCTAGCAATAAGGAGAATAGATGCAACTTAGCGTCTCAAGAAAATGCACTGGAGAAATGTGCACTTTAATTTTAGAAAGCTTGAAATGAGCTCTTGAAAACTCGAAAAGATTTCTTGTCAAGAAAAGTAAATATTTTACAATCGTCGGAAAAACTAGCACTAGATTCTGTAATTGCTAATGGGACAACTGGTCAGCCCTGCATGATCTCATCAATAATAAATAAATAAAACAACTTTTGACCATGCTATATTCTGATATATTTTGTATTCTGAGTAGTATAATCAGAAACAAAATCCCCTGATACAAAACTATATGTACATTACCTCACATATGAAGCATATACACGGTGTAAAAATGTATAGAGTTCTTATAGTTATACATCAGTGATAGTGATAGTGGTGATTATTTTACCCGACAGCTAAGAAAGCAATAAATGCTTGTAAGTAAGCAACCAGAAGACCAACGGCTTAAGGTCCTCTCACACTCATGCACACTCAGACACTCACCTTTGTGAAATCTTCTCTGAGAGCATTCTCCACAATGTTCGAGACGACAGGGCCAGGGCAGACCATAGTCACTGATATGTTCCTGTAAGATAACTCACTCCTCACTGAGTTAAAGAAACCCTGCAAGACAGACAGACACAATAAACAAAGATTCAGGGTCATGTATGGAATGTTGAGAGGTAAAAATATCTGATATAATAATATTTAGTTTTTATATAGCGCTTATCACAAATGTCTCTAAGCGCTTATATAAGTCAACAGGTTTGTAGGACACAAGTTCTGGCAACAATTGCTCTGCAGTCAATGCTCTAGTGGATTGTTAAACTTCTTTCAACTCTGGACGAAATACTATAACTCACTTATCATAATCCTAGCTCTAAATCTATCTTCAAAGCCAATTGCTACCCAAAATCTGAGTATCTTTGATGAAATAAAGCCTGGGGCAGTTATCGGCAGAGCATACCGGTACTTCCGATTGAAATTATCTTGGTTGGTCAGAAATATATTCCACTTAAAAGAATACAAATTGAGCTGTATCAATATATATTTGAAGTAGTCCCTCTGCCACCCTCATCCCATTTTTTTCCTACCAATGCATACCATAATCTTACAGGTCTGAACAATCTTTAGGATGTTGCGACCCCACTCATCAGCTTGCCAAAGACAATCATATTGAATAAGGGGCAAGTAAAAATACAGTACTTCTTCAAGACAAACAAGATGTTGAAAAGGGATAGTGAATTAAACCGTACTTCAAACTAAAATGTGTTTTTTCAAGTGGAAATAAAGTACTTCTTCAAGACAATGAACAAGTTTAAAGGGGGTAGTGAATTTAAATTGGGCTTGAAACAAAAATTACAGGGACAGGGGAAAATTTAAATACAATATTCTAGGTACGATAAATCAGACCATCTTTATGCTTCATCAATGTAACTTTGTACTCTTTTTTTTGTAGCCATGGTAAGCAAGCACAACACCCCTTTTACTTGAAATGGATGCTCATGTTTGAGTGGCTTACATGCATGCCATGCTTAGAGGCGCAGTAGGCAGACGAGAGAGGGGCAGGCATTATACCAGTGGCACTACTGATGTTGATGATCTGTCCATAATTGTTTTCCAGCATGTAAGGTAGGGCTACTTTAAACAGTGAGATCGGACCCATGAGGTTCAAATCCATGATGGCCTTGTCCACCTCGATCTTGCAGTCCTGGACCAGGGCACGTTGGCTTCGACCACTGTTGTTGATGAGGATGTCGATCTATATCCAAAAAGAACAAAATGTCAGCAATATATAGTGCAGATCAGTCAAAAATAAGAACTTATGGATGAATGAGATCAATAGGATGACTTTTAAAAAGGACAGAAAAGTTAATGACTAACAAATCAATTAATTAAACTATATTTCATTCAAACATGGGTAATGATAGCTCAATCTGAATGCCAAAGTTTAATATTACCGGTACTCTAAGACAGATTAAGAAATGTCATTTTTCTATTTGGGCCATTCTAGCAATGGACCTGGATTTTTTTTTTAACAGACCCTATTAAGTGGTTTTTTTTAATTCTGTGGGCTTAATGCTAACAATTAATTTTTCCTTACAGAGTTTAAATTTTATTTCATTGAATTTGTAATATATGTTCATAAAGATTTCCTTTGAAATAATTTTGCACATCTACACATAGATATGTATGCTTTATAAATATTGCAAGTATTATTATAATTATTCATGTTATTATTATCATCATCATTGTTATTAATAAAATCATAAGATTAAATCAAACTCAGTACACATCTTTAGCCTTTCGATAATAATATTCAAGTAGATGAAGACTTGCATCATAGCATATTTGCTAATAGTTTTCCTTTCAACATAAAATATGGACTCATAATGAACTTCAGAAGACTGATTTGCCAACTGTGAGTTAATTAAGCGTTCAGAATTCCACCCCAGGACATACCTTGCCATAACGGACAACGATGGTTTCGGCCACCTGACCATGAGTTTCATACTTGGTTGCATCCATAGGTAGGACTAAGATATCCTCCTCTCTCACCTCTGGAAATCTGACGCAGTTACCTCGGACCCTCTCCAGCTCATTCACACGACGAGCCGACAACACGACTTTGGCACCCTAGAGCACCAAAACATGACATGGATGCTTTGATATCTCTATATATACTCATTCTCTATGATACAAACACAGTCCTCTTAATAAGGCTCCGATTGATTCAGGGCTAGTCAGGCCCTGTAAACACAAATGTTCTCTAAAATATATGTAATCCTCATCCGCTCTGGTTGACTTATAATTTACCATGGAGCAGATTGCATTTTGCAACAAGATCTTGGCCTCGTCTTATAAACAGACGAGTGTGATTCAAATCCATCAGATATAAATACCATTTATAAGTCTGTACTTAAAAGATAAGGGTTTGTAAAGTTGCAAATTGATAGAATTTGAAATTAAATCCAAATCAATCACATCTTTTCATGAGACAAGGCTATGGTCATCAACTAGGTAATCATGCTACTTTTCTTTTAAAAAAAACTGAAACTGAACAATACATTCCTCTAAAATTGTGTCATTTGATAAATGAATTACAGGAAGAAAAAAGATGACCACTGTGCAAAACTTTTCAAATATGAAATTGAGCATAGAGCAATTAATCATTTTTCATGTCATCTCTTTCTTTTTTCATCAGTTGATATAAAAGTTTCTTGGAAAAACATATAAGCAGCCCCCCCCCCCCCCCCAAAAAAAGAAGAATTTTCTCACCTTACGAGCAAGCTGATACGCAAGTTCTTCTCCAATGCCACTGGATGCTCCGGTGATCCACACCACTCGGCCCATCATATTATCTGAAAATTACAGAAAGACCAAAGTGTGGCTGTATTGCATTTATTATTGTGTTTGAGCAATTTTAAGCAGACTACAATCAACACTCAACATGTAAAAAAAAAAATCCCTTTATTATTCCTGCAATAATTATTGTGATCCAAGTATTGTTTCCCACCCTCCCCTCCCCCTACCTTTGATTTGGTAAGTGTCAGTAGTAGTAAAGCATGGCAAGTAAGTTATAGTGAAAGTAAATGAATGTAATTACAAAAAGGAAATACACAATATAAATAATCATATGGTAATTGGTATCATACTGTGAAAAAAATCTAGATTTAAGTGTGAAGAAAATTCAAGTAAATATGCAATGAAGTAAACACATTAATATGGTACAATTCAAATTCATACAAATTGATTCAAAAGCAATCAGTATTAAGTTGAATTGTATGTACCATAAGTTTAAGGAGACAAAGAAAAAATACTGGAAATGTACAGTCTACCAAGAATGATATCTTGTCGAACTCTACAGCCTGACCTGGCAAACTCACCTCCTTTGTTTCCAATCAGCTCATAGAGCATGAGAGTGAGGTCACCATCAGAGACCATGGAGAGGAAGAAGCAAACCAGGAATGTCACCAGGAGAAACAGAGCGATAAAGTAAAGGACACGGATTGACAGAAGGATGAAGACTGCAGCGATGCACAGAGCAACGAGGTAGATGGTGCCAAGAGCCATTTTGGGTCGGATTTGTTTATTCTTCTCTGTCTGTGGATAAGAGAGACAATTTATGATTAGTCTAAGTGGATAACATTTCCGTATCACTTCTTAAAACTAAAAGGTCTAATCTCTAGATCTGAGTTAGACCCTGGCCTAGCCTAAGGCTAAGCTAGATCTACATTCAACTTAACTCCAGGGAGCTCCGAGCTCCAGAGCCTGCATAGGAAACAATTCAAACAGTGAGTTGGGTAAAAAAAATTGAAATGTAAAGAAGTGGTGGTTATGTGGTGGTTATTTTGCCTGACTGCTAAGAAAGCATGATCTGCTTGTTAGTAAGCGGATTATTGACTGAGCTATCGCGCCTCCTCAAAGAAGTAGTAGTTTGACTTTCAATATTGACTTACAATGTTTTTCGACTCCTCTGGGCATCCATTCAACCACTTGAAATTATAATTTGATAACGCGCATGCATACTTTCTCTTCGCCATGTTGATTCAACGATAGGCCTAAAAGTTTACCACTAACGTACATAGGTTAGGAAGAGGAATCACCCTTTTTCCCATCAAAGACGTCTTCAAATTAAGTCAAAATTACTTCTTTACATTTTAAAAAAATGCATGTGAAACAGCAACCCGCTGTTTGAATTAATTTCCTATGCCTGGAGTTACATTCAACGTGAACTTACAATAGGTCTACACGTCAGGCGCGGATCCAGGATTTCTTAGGGGAGGGGGCCCAACTTTTTTTTTTTTTGCTCCCGAAAATTTGAAAATCGTGCCGGTCAAAAAGTTGTTCAGTGGGGGGGGGGGGGGGGGGGAAGTCCTCATCTTTTTCCCAGGGGGGGAGGGCCCCCCTTGCATCCGCCACTGCTACACGTAGTTGACACTCACTCACTCATCACTGAGGATCATGCTGACTATTCTAAATTTCATAATCCATGTGAATTCTGTTTTAAACTATTACTAGACCTAGAGTCTAGTTCAACTTCAAATTACACAGACTCAGTCACAGATCAAACTTCTTGACTTCGATTCGTTTTTACCTGAGTGCTTGCTGAGGATGAGCCTAGCTAATTACTCAAACTGAAATGGTGTTGCTGAGCATGAGAAATGCAAAGGACTGCTGCTGGCTGTCGAGAGCTGTAAACTAGACTCTGCATGTGCTGTCCCGATCCCGTGCCGTGTAAACGAAGTTGCGGTCTGCTAGATCGCCCTCTCTTCTTGGCCTCTCCTCTCTGCACTCTGGTCCGAAGTTGGACTTTGAGTTTGATCGAGTACGGTACCGGTACGGTACACTTGTTCTTCTTGAACTTGTAGGCTGCTACGCTCCCGGGCACGCCTTTTCAAATGCATTCAGTTGATGTAAATATTTGTTTCAGGTCACCGGGTTGTGACTGACCATTTTTAATCTAGACTATGGAAGATGTAGAAGTGTACGGTACCAGGGGTTCTCGTGATGTATTTCGTAACGGTCGCCGCGCCGAAATAGATACTATGGAATGCCGTTAACATGCTCCGCTCCGTACTATAATTTCCGCGTGGATGAAAAATTGTATTTTCTGGGTACGACGTATACACATACGAGGCTTATAATTAGGCCTAAAAAAAGAGGAAGAAAAAGAAGAGGAAGAAAAAGAAGAGGAAGAAAAAGAAGAAGAAGAAGAAGAAGAAGAAGAAGAAGAAGAAGAAGAAAAAGGAGTACCGGTATAGCCTATAGGAGGGGGAGGAGGAGGAGGAGAAGGAGAAGGAGAAGGAGGATGAGGAGGAGGAGCTATAGGAGGAGGTGGAGGAGGAGGAGGAGGATCGAGGAGAAAATGAAGAAGAAGAAAGAAGAAGCCGTGCCACTAAAGGAGGCTTTCGGGCGGGGTGGGGGTGATGATGGTGGGCACGTCACGGGTGAATAGAAATTAAATGTTGTTTCAAGCAATATCATGTAGATCTAGTCTAGAATCTATATTCATTCTTGTGCAAATAATAATGATGATGATAGTAATAATAATACAAATGATAATATTATTACTATATTAATACAAATTACAATTAAAGTAATGATACTTATAATAATGACGTAATAATATGTTATAATGATGTCATAATAATAATCATAGATAAAACACGTTGAAACAGGTGCACGATTCGCACGAGAAATTCTGGCCCGTTTAGCGCTTCATAGAAATAAGAGAAGAGTGGTGCTCATTTATCTCCCGGGTCTGTAATCAATATTAGTGTCTCCGATGTTTAGCTAACGGAGAACAATCTATGTCTTAAATCCATACACAATAATTACCTCCGTGATACCGGCTTGTATTGTACATGGTCATGCTTTTGATATTTTGTCTTAATAGGTAATTTATCCTTTCAGGAGTCAACATGTCGAAAGCACTTCGCTATGTTATGTCCATTGGTATTATGGGAGGAAGTCTTTTTGGTGGATGGGTCTTGATGAACACTATCACTCCAGATCCTGAAGAATTATTGAAGGTAATTTGCTTGAGATGAAGTTGAACCATGCATGCTGAAGCTTGTTGACGTTTAAACCTAGTTTGTTCATGATTTTCAATGATTCATGTTATTGTAATTTTATCTGAGCCGGGAGTAATTCAGGACATACTTCCACTAATCATGAAATAATATTATTAACAAAAGTGGCTATATTGTATTGTGTATGAGAGTTGAGACTGACCAAAGCGCGAAGCGCCATGCACTGACACTAGTCTGAGGAGAAAATATTGGTTTCTTATTTCATGATTCCCCAAAACTAAAAAGTAGATAATTACTTAATATATCAATCTCTTATCATACTATGAAAGATTTTGCATTTGAATTTAGTCTTCTTTTACTTTTAGCTTCTATTTTCCCGAAATCTTTGCTATGTTTGGTTATTTTCCTTAAACTTTCTGCCCCCCCCCCCTCCTTGTTTATTGTTTAATCTAGTTGTTAAAGTTCTTTTTCTTAACTTTGGCAAAGGATTCATAAATGTAGTTCCCTGATAATTTTTATAATTGTCATGCATGTATATGTATAGCCTGCATCATACGAGAACCAAGTAGATCTAATAATCAAAAATCCATTCTCTCATTTTCAGCGTCTCCCGGAAGCAGATCCAGTAAAAATGGCTGAGTCAAAGCAAAGGACTAAAGAGCTCGTAGCAGCACTGAAAGCAGCAGCAGAAAGCCCCCATCCTATATACAAAGATCTAAAACGGGAATGATACATGAATGAGAGAATAGATCAGAAGTCATGAACTGGAACTCAAAGACAACTGCCGTCTCTAATGCAGAAAATTGAGAAGGGAGCATGGAAGATCGAATCATGATTTATAGCTTCAGGCCCAGCACAGTACAGGAATCTGTGTCTTCTGTCTGATATACTCCAGGGAATGAATTTCACTGTTACTCGCCAGCCATGTGACTTGTTGAGTTATCTCCTTGTTCAGCATTATGGGCACTATATGTCCGATGTGACTTAATTTTGATGATGAATGACTCCACTGTCTCCACAATTACTATTTTTCAATGAGGGAATTCAAGCCTTTATGTAGGTTCTGTTCTATTGTATGCATGGGCCCCACCCAGAAACTTCAAAATTCTAAGGGTTGTGTGACTTTGTGTTAAGAGCTAGTAGCCCATTTGTATGGTACCCTGTTTTCTTTTGAGGCTTTGTTAGCCAAATAGTTTCTTTTAAGACCAGAGTCAATCTATTTACATGTTTCAAAATGAACACTTTTTTTAAAAGGTGTGAATGTTTTATGGATCAAGTTGAAGCATACTGACTGATTCCTTTGATTCCTATTACTTTTGATTGGGATTATGCAGAAATATTTAAAGCACCAGCATTATCACACTGTTAAATTAGAAGAATTAAAAAAAAATCAAATCAGTGCGAACCAAAGGAACTGAAAAATCAGTCAAAATGTATATGTGTGTGTGCTGGGGAGGGGGGGGGGGGTAGATATTACTTTTTACATTTTGTACTTGTGAAGATAATTGTATAAAAGTCCTGTTTATGTTAGTAATTTTTTACATTGGACATTTTACTTTCAGGAAAGTGGACAATTCTAAATTCAATTGAGTGGCAATAATTTGATTATGTGATAATTAGTCTTGCTAATAGCTAATTTACAAAATCATGTTCTGTGCAATTTATTGCAAAGAATTCAATTTTTGCAAAATACCGGTACTGGCATTCAACTTATTTGAGAGTTCATATGCTTCGGTTAGTTTTGGTAAAGATCATGTGATCTTCTTAAGCTTTATCCTTGCATCTTTTAAACTTTATGCCATGCAAGACAATTTAACTTTTTTGCAAAGGGGTTAAACTGGGTGAGTCATACCTAGCTTGAAATCACACGAGATGCATGTTTTCAACTTTAGATGGATATGGGCTCATCACTATTTTAAAAGTCAGGCCCAGGGTCTAAAGCAACTGAAATGTTCTCTTTGCTGATATTGTGTAGCCAGAGTTTCCGCATGTGATCAAGTACAATGATTGACAAGAGTTATGGTGGCTAGAAAGAAAACAGAGTCCAAAACTAGTACATGTTCTCAGGTTTTTTCCATTTTAACAGAATCTTTACTTGAAGAATAAAAAATAAAAAATGAATTGAGGGTAATTATGTTGTAGTTGTAGGCCCAACTTAGGCAATTTTTGCTCAGTTTGTAGAAAAATTGGCAAAACGTTATCCAAAGATAGGCATGAAATCACCCCCAAAGTTGGCCTGACACATAATTACCCTGATGTTGGTAAATAATTTTATCAAATTTGTTGTTGTTTTACAGTCTTCAAGTCATCATCACACAAGTGGCACAACATTCTCTAAAAATATTTCATTTGTATTGGGTGACATGAAATGTCTATTGATTGGATGATAAGGATATGATTCAGTTTATACAAGCTTCATCATTCATGTGTTCTAGACGGTTTTATGTTTCAGTTACTCTCATATGCTTTTAACATGTAATCTATGACAGAAGTTTTATTACAGAAATGATAAGCTTCTGGACCTTTTAAAGGCCTGTCTAATAGAATTCTATTAGTTTTGAAGAGTGTATGTGTTATGATTTGAGGGATACAACATTGCAGCAAATTGACTTTGTTTAAACTTCTGCTGTATTAATGTGTGTATTGTGTATTTTTTTCATTAATATGTTAAGAGTGATAATAAAAAGAAAATAGAATTAAAGAGAAGCTTGACTTGACTTGACATTCTAAGGCTCTATTGGTTACAGGTGTGTACTTTCTATGTCAAAATTACTCTTTTCAATTCAACATTAAAATAAGACAGAGATAAGACAACAAGGCTAGCATAAGACAATACAAACTTGGAATGAGTTTGGGGGATATAGGAATAAATAAATAAGGGAGAATTAGAGAGAGAGAGAGAGAAGGGAGGTAGTGAGTGAAAGTAAGAAGGTGAATAGGGTTGAAAGAAGAGATAGGAATGAAAACTAGACTTGGAATACAGTGTACAAGATAGAATTCTTGATACACAAAATACCAGGAGACAGCGCAAAATACTAGGAAACATGTACTCCAATTGAACCATTACAAAAAAAATAATAATATCAAAATCTTATCCAGTGCCCGGTTTAGGGGGAGGGCTGCACAGGAGCTGTGCCAGTGGCGTACCTGGGGTACTCCGTCAGGGGGGGCAAGCGACCGAAACAAACAAAAAAGGCGATGCTAATTTTCACTTCTGGCGAGCGAGCGAGCAAAAAAATATCTTTAAGTAACGTTTGGTATATAAACTGCTATTGTTGCAAGTTGGGGGTGGGAACATTCACTTGTTAGCGACGTTAATTTCATTTTTTTGCAAACGAGCGTAGCGAGCAAGAAAAAAATCACTTCTTTTTTAATAATTGCCACTTAAACTTGGTTCAATTGTCCCATGCAGGGCGCGGGAACAATATTGTGTTTAGGATGATTTTATACCCATCTTAGCTAGCGAGCGAAAATACATCTTTCTCTCAATGAATTGCTATATAAAATTTGTTTCATTGTTGCAGGTCGGGGGCGGGCACAATCGTGTTTAAGGCAATGCCAATCCCATTTTGGCGGGCAGGCAACCCCCTACATTTCTCTTTTTAATGATATTGTAGCAGGTTAGTGGTGGGCACATAATTCCACGAGCTAGCGAGCGAAAAAAATCACTTCTCTTTTATAGGGAAAATATGGTACATAAAACTTGGGTTCATTGTTCCATGTCAGGGACGTGATTATTAAAAGCGGTGTTATTTCTATTTTGGCGAGCGAGCATATCGAGCGAGCAAAAAAAATCCCTTCTCTTTTATAGGGAAAATATGGTACATAAAACTTTGGTTCATTGTTCCATGTCAGGGACGTGATTATTAAAAGCTGTGTTATTTCTATTTTGGCGAGCGAGCGTAGCGAGCGAGCAAAAAAAATCCCTTCTCTTTTATAGGGAAAATATGGTACATAAAACTTGGGTTCATTGTTCCATGTCAGGGACGTGATTATTAAAAGCGGTGTTATCTCTATTTTGGCGAGCGAGCAAAAAAAATCACTTCTTTTTTTTAGGGAAAATACGGTACATAAAACTTGGGTTCATTGTTCCATGTCAGGGACGTGATTATTAAAAGCGGTGTTATTTCTATTTTGGCGAGCGAGCAAAAAAATTCACTTCTCTTTTATAGGGAAATTTATGGTACATAAAACTTGGGTTCATTGTTCCATGTCAGGGACGTGATTATTAAAAGCGGTGTTATCTCTATTTTGGCGAGCGAGCGTAGCGAGCGAGCAAAAAAAATCACTTCTTTTTTTAGGGAAAATATGGTACATAAAACTTAGGTTCATTGTTCCATGTCAGGGACGTGATTATTAAAAGCGGTGTTATTTCTATTTTGGCGAGCGAGCGTAGAGAGCGAGCAAAATTTTTGTAATGATAATTGGTTCATAAATTTCAGATTTTTTTGTTGCAGATCAGGGCTTACACAATCATGTCTAAGGTGATGTTAATTCCGTTTTGGCGAGCACGAGCACACCAAAACTTCTTTGAAAAACGTTTGGTGCATAATTATTAACTGGTTGTTGCAGGTTGGGGCGGGCACGTTAGCGGTGTCAATTCCATTTTGGCGAGCGAGCATAGCGAGCAAGCAAAACAAATAAATTCTCTTTTAATAGAAATTAATAAATAAACTTGTTTTTATTGATGCATTTCAGGATGGACGCAATCGCGTTTTACGCGATTCAATTCCTTTTTGGCGAGAGGGCGAAAAAACTCTTCCATTATTAATGATATTGTTGCAGGTCAAGGGTGGGCACAATTGTTTCCAAAGCAATGTCTATTTATTTTATTCGCAAGCGAGTGTAGCGAGCGAGAAAAATGAATTAGTCTCTATTAGTAACATTTGGTACATACATTGTGTGTTATTGTTGCCATGGTTGCAGGTCGGGTCCCGTCGGGGCAGGCACAATTGTATTCTAGGCAATGCTAATCCTTTTCTTTTTTCAGGGGGACGAGCAAGTGAAAACATTTAATACAAAATAGGCTAGCAAGCAGTTCGCGCCAGCGAAGGGTTTCGAATTTGTTATATCACTTATATTTTCCTATTTTCATTTGTCTTAATTTTTCAGGGCCGTATGCGGAATATTTTTCTGGTGGGGGAGGGGGAAAGATGCATTAAAAGTTTTCGAAGAATCTCAAAAGCAAAAGGAGTGAAGGGAGTTCGAGCGACCGAACTGGTCATGAGGGTACTTTTGCATTTTCAAAAGTAGAATTGAAGGATTTGGTATAGGCCTACACTACATTTTCAGGAAAAAAACTGTACGTTTTCGAAATATCTGGGGTCAACTGCCCCTCCCCCCCCCCTGGTGCGTACGGCCATGTTTTTTTTTTTTTAATTTCCCCATTTTTTTCCTTTCCTTTTCTTTTCCCTTTTTCTTCCTTTTCTCTTCTTTTTCCTTTTTTCTTTCCTTTTCCTTTTTTTCTTTTTTCTCTTTCTTTCCTTTTTTCTTCCCTTTTCCTTTTTTCTTTTTCTTTCCTTTCTTTTCTTTTTTCCCCCTTTTTCTTTTTTTCCCCTGGGGCCCGTCAGGGGGGCACTCTGCCCCCCCTGCCCCCCCCATAGGTACGCCAGTGAGCTGTGCCCCCACCCCCTTCACAGAATCCTGCATCTACCCCTGACAGGATCAATGTTAGACCATTATCGAATTAGGTTTCGGACTAAATTTGCAGACAAGCTAGCTGAAAATATATGTATTCTGAATAGCATGACAAGCTAACAATAAAAAACAATGAAATACAAAATAAACCTGGATGAAATGAATTCCTAGTAATATGTCAAATTAAGAATATAAATGGAGATTTTATATTTCCATCTAAAAGGTACCTTTATATCTTAATCAACATTTATGTTTTATATAACTCCATAAGATTAAAAAAGAAAGAAAAGCAAAACATTGATACCAATCCGAGCACCTATATAGTCTAAATTATTCCCTATAGAATCCCTATATACTATTTAAGAGATGAAAGCGAACACAGAAATACACTCAATGGTATGTGAGATTAAGTATAATTGCACCGCCATATTAAATATATCTTTTTGTGAATAGAATTTAATACACCACTGTAAGAGCTTGATAAACCAAGAAGTTGTACTACTTTGAAAAACTGATAACGGTATAAGCCTCTTAATTTGTGGATATTATCATAGAGGTATATCATTACATATAGCAAAATACATAGCGGAGAACACATACAGGCATATATCGACATATAACACGAGGATTAATGCCCAATTACGTTCATACTCTCAAAATGTAGGTACCCTTGATAGTTCCTTTCCGCCCCGCCCTCGTTTATCACATGGATGCGTGCTTTGTTTTACGAATCCCCTATATTGGTAGCACACATTAGGCCTATAATAGGATCTTCCTATTCAACCGTGTTTGATGTTGCCGATCATGCTATTGATATGTGATAAAAGAAGCATGCATGCGCGGCGACTGGTGATGCATTGCATTCGTGGACCAAGAATTAGGAGAATAGGTAACGAATTATGAGTACCAGTGTTGTTTTTAGAATACAATATCCATCAAAACAGCTCGGGGAGAGATTCCGAAAGAGAAGGGTAGGTGTGATGCTTCTATATATTCCATATTTTTAGAGAGCTCTTTTATTTTGTACGCTAATTCAGGGGTATATTAGTTTACAACTGGCGCCGCGACGATCTTCTACCAGTACCATTAATGTTGTGCACCCGGTAGGGAGTCGCCATTTACAAGTGGTGCGAACCGCGCCTGGCCTGCCGCACAGGTGGCCCAGCTCAGGACCGCCTGGCGATCACTATGCGCTGAGCTGGGCGGCTCCTGCCGAGATTATCTTCGTGTAGAGTCTATATAAAATGTGTATTTAAAAGGGTCTATATATTGACCTCTTTCTTAAACAGAAGATTCCGACATATCACGTGTTTGGATCCAAAAGAGCATTAATAATTTATGTCATTTTATCATTTTTATGCAGAGTTCATAAAAGTCACTAATTCATAATCGTATGCCCTTAGTTAAAGTTCTGGCTCCAAATTGATAGCTGTACAAAGTAGGCCTTTACAGCCCTACAATATTTTTCAGTAGATCTGGCAACAACAAAAAATTGTGTAAAGAAATATTTTGAGGGTAATGAAAAGGAAATTCAACTATACTTTTTAATAAAAGTATTTTTCGTATGATCCATATATTATTAATCCATTACCACTTGTGCACCAGTATTCTGTTTTTTCATAAAAATAATTATTTTTTTTGTAAATTAATGTTCCACTTATATCATAATCCCCCAGTCAGAGCTGTCTAGAGGCCAGAGCAAGCTGATAATGTCAATATAAACTTATACTTTATTATGTAAAATATGCACATGACAAGTATATACCTACAAACACAGTTGATTTCCACATATATTCATTTTTTTCCTTCCTTCTAAATACTCCTTCCTTTTCTCCCTCAATCTAATACAGGCAGGTCTAGGCGTTATAAGTGAGAGTTGTTCTAGTATGGTTTGATCGGCTATATTTGTTCTGCAGTGAGGAGACTTTGGATGTTTGTACAGACAAGATCGAGACTGGCATTGAAGTACCTGTCTCCTAGGCTATAGCTATACATGCTTAAGAGACCACTACACCAAGTACCCCTCCAAGAAGACTCTTTGCCAGCATCATAGACTAATTGGACTAATGAAAACTTCCAGGTGTTTGCTCTATCCATGTGAAAACTGCTTGATCATGCTATGAAACTGAACGAGGACACCTTTTGTCAAAATGGCGAAACAATACGATGTTCTGATAAGACTTCTCATGCTCGGAGACTCTGGTGTTGGCAAAACATCCATGTTGTGTAAATTTACAGAAGAAGGCTTCAACAGTACACACATTCCTACGATAGGTAAGATTTTTTTCTTTTTCTATTGTCACCTTTGATCTACCTTTCTCTCGGTACATGGCGACAATAGTCACAGCTGACTAATCGCCAAAACAGAAGAAGAACATGCACGTAGATCAGTTATTATCTGCTGAGAGCCAGAAGTGCATGAAATCATATATTTTGATTATAACAGATTGAACAGCTAGTGCAGGCCTTTGTGTTGCTCAACAGTCAAGCATACAGTACTCGTATAGTATTACAGCAAGTATAGGAAATCGACATACTTTACACAGGCACCAAAAATGGGTTTATTTTAGAGAATTGGTCAACCAACACAACCCAACAGATATATGTATTAATGTTGAATTTATAACCTCATAGTAATGATATGAAACATGTGTCACAAGAGAGGGAATGTACAGTAAATGGAGGTTGGATTTATAAACCCTATTGTTCTAAGTATTAGCCTGGCCATTAAATGCTGGCTTTAATTAAGGATGATGATGATGATGATGAGGCTGGCCATTAAATAGTTTCACTTTCCTATCAATTATAACTTGGAGGTTTCAAAGATTTGTATGACTACAGTATACTGTCTGGAATGCCATCAGATGCATTTGTTACATTTATATAGGTTTAATGATCAATGATTTCTTAATAGAAATGTAAAAATACAGTATGTTACTGAGTTACACTTCATTTCACTTAGTTGCCGTATAGCCAGTTTTTGCCAGTCACCAGTTTTTTTAAATGTTTTACTTGAAAAAATGTTATTTGTTATTTGGTTTAGTGTGCCTTCATACACAACTGATAATCTTCCTACATATTTTCTTGATAGGCTGCATAGCCCTTTGAAGAAGAAGAAGAAGAACATTTACACATCAATGAATCTACTTTAATCATTAGTCTGTATGATTTTAGAATGTTTAATAACCATAATACTGTACCACATAGAAAATTTTTTCATTAATAATACTCTGGACAATGCAGGTGTGTGACTTTAGTACTTACATGTACATGTAATATCTAAGGACTAGATTTGTTTGAAAATACACATCATATTTACATCAGTGAAAATTGATTGTGAATGTGGGATTACCATCATGAAGAACTTCATAGAAATATTGAATGCACCTAACGACTAGATTTGTTACACAATACACATCATATTTGCACATCATTATTCAAATTCCTCAGTTGTTAAGAGGTCCTTGCAAGACTAATTTTGTGTACAATTTGTTCAAAAACACCTCTGTTCAAAGTCTACATACTACATAGAGATGTTGTTCTGTTTTCTTCAAATCTTGACCTTATTGAGAAAATGTGCATTTGACATTTTAGGTGGCTCACCCATCAATGCATAATTTAAACAAGAGACTTGCAAAAAATTGTTTTCTAGTTGGGATAGTTTGCATAATCCAGGGTGTGTTGTTTTTCTGTTTAAAGTGGTGATTACTTGCATCCGGAATGATATTACAGATGGGAAAAAGGAAATACGTTTCCCAGGTAGATCGTTTCCAATCAGGATATTCTTTCTGACTATAGTGCATAGACATGTGATATCTAGTAAAAATTAAAGAAAATTGTTTCCTCAAACACTTAGCCAGGGTTAACATGAAATATTTTTTTTCTATCTCCTGATGTGAAACTGAAGTAATGTAACTTTATCTGCTGTTTTAATATTTTCAAAATTCTTCTTCTTCTTCTTCTTATTATTATCATTATTATTGATGTTGTTTTTATCATCATCATCTTCATCATCATGACATGACAAAATCAGTGCTTCATTTTTTGCGCTTACAATGATTTGTGGATCATCACATATTTTAAATTGTTTGGATCCTCAAAACCTATTGCATTATTTCTTCTGATAAATCTTGGTAGAGAATGAAAAGCAAGTATCACTGTCTATCTAAAAGGAATCACTCATGCAGTATATATTGTGTGTGGTGAATCAAATCCTTTAAGAGATGTATTAAAGACCAACATGCTGGACTTAATTCTGCAAAGAGGTTGTACAATGCAATTGAAATGTGGAGAGCAGTCAATGATAAGTAAACAATAGATGGAATGTGCGAAGTAGTACTATATTTATTTAGCTCTTTATCACTTATTAGTGTTACCGTAGTAGCATACTATGTTTGCTAGATTCGAGGGTTATTTTTAACAATTTGAATCCTACTTGTACGCTGTAAAGGTTGTAATTTGTTTCTTTATTATGGTTCTAAGTAAAGCAAGAATGGTTTAAAAAATGATCCAGATGTTATTTCAAATGTTTCAAAGTGATATTTATTTGTATGGCAAATCTCATTTCAATGGCAAAATGTTCTTCAGAAGTTAAGATGAATTGCCTGTCATGATTGAATATATGTCATAAATTGTCATTCTGTATGAAGGTTGGTTCTCCCATCCATAACATAACCATATTCAAAATTTAACTGTATACATGTATGTTCAGATCAGAGTTAAATTCTTTATTGGAAATCTCATGTTCTCCATTCTTAATCCAAAAGTATCCTTTTCTAGCAAATTTAGTGGTTAATGCATGGTAGAAATATATTACACATTGCACAATAATATATGATACACAATCGAAGTAGTTTTTGACCATTTGGAATAGACTAGTTTACTAACATTCAATTTTAAAAACAAAGGTTGTTGTTGACACCTTAAAAGCTTGCCCAACATAGTAAGAAGTATGCAGACTGGATGCTGGTTATTGTGGTTTATTCATAACTCGTCACTAGGTCCCCAGTAATGAAACATCCATATATTTGAATATGTTAATGAATCGGTGTATTGATTATACCGTACATGTATACGGTACTGCAGATCAAACCTTCCTGAGGAAAAATATAGTTTGATATGTTTTGACCGTTATTCTCTTTGTATGCTTTCTACCTTCCGCATTGCAGGTATCGACTTTAAGATGAAAACGCTCATGGTGGATGATAAAAAGATCCGCATTCAAATTTGGTGAGTAAGGTATATATTTGATGAGTAATGGCAGACAAAATATTTGCATGATCCCAGAATTCCATACATGCCTTGAGTATTGTCGAGGTCAGGGTCTGTGATTGTTCTCATTCATTGTTCTGCTTGGGTTCACAACCCAAGCTCAATAATGCATAGTATGAAATTGACTGACTAGGAGCATGTACACACTGCGAAGCTGTGAATTGTATTCTCCTGAACTATTATGCATTAACTGTTGATTCACCCAGTATGAATATCGTATGATCATGTTTTTTAGCCTTGGGGTATGAATGAATTGCATGTATTTGTATATTGGCTTAAAAATTTGATCGGGGTTAGCTCAATAATTCCATTTTATTCCCTTTTCTCCTTTTTTTTTTCTTTGAGTGGGGGGGGGGGGGGTCATAATTGAGTTTCATCTGCTATTAGAAATAAATATAAACATATCCATTGGTTAAAGTACTGCAATATTAATTATGGAAAATATCTTTTTTTTTTTTTTTTTTTTTAGTAATGAGAGAAACCCTGTTCTGCTATTTCCTTCTCTTTTTATTGTAAAAGATGTTATTAAAAAACATTCACACATTTGTCGCGGTTAAACGTGTAAAGTTTGAGATTGATCTTTCAACAGTGATCATTAGTGCAAAACTACTGTACAAACACAAAAACCAATATTTTGACTATTTCTTTCCGCACAGAATGATTATTTGAGTTAGTTTGATTTACTTTTCATTGAAAACATCACGCTATTGTAATGGGAATAAATATTGAAATAGTGGCTTAACAATGAAATGACGTCCTGGCAACAATACATTGACATTGAAATAATGTGCCAATCAGGCATGCAGCAATTTGTTTAAAGGTACAGTACATGTACATGTTATAACAGCCCAATTTAATTTCATTTTATAAATTTATTAATCCACAGGTAATTAATCATTATCACTATCTAAAACGTGTGTAACAATTACCACTTCCAGCATGATGTACATGTATGTTAAAGTATGTTACAGGCTGCCTGCAATTATTTGCATTCTATTTTTAACATGATACAGGGTTATTGCCTGAATTAGGGACAGTGTTATGAAGAGTGTGAGATATTTCCAGAGTATCGGCTCATGTGCTGTTTACTCTGTATTACACAATCATTGACAATGTTATACCATGTGGTCAAACAGAGAAAATTTCAAAGCTTATAATAGCCACACAATATGGAAGGCACAATCGCAGTGTTGACTAGATGTCCACACTGTGAGTGACAGACTGTGCCCACAATGTGAGATTGTGTACTGTAAGTGTAACACAATATATGACACATAAAGTAGCCACAGTTTTCTAACTATAGTACTCAACAAAGTGATAATCTTGTAAAGTAACCTAGCAAAGGGGGCATCAGAATGGAACTACATATACTGGGTGTAAAATCTTCCCAAATGTGGATGATATAAATGTCACCCAAAATTTGCAATATTGCTTTGGTAGAAATTGGTCCTCCCACCCCATCCTGCTTTACACCCCCCCCCCCACCCCACCCCACCCCCTCCCCATCCTGCCCTAAACCCCCCCCCCCACACACACACACACCCACCCTTGGATTATGCAAAGTCACTTAATCATTAATTTTCATCCAAAGAGTAAACAAATTTCTAACAAGAATACTGTGACTTTAAAATTAATCACAGTGTGTACACAATATTATGTTGGAATTAGTCATATTGTTTACTCTGTGACTAAACTGTTTGGTGGACACCATTTATTTTTTTCCTGGTACGTTTGCAGTTTGCACCATGTTTGCATATCATCTATTTGGAGACAGAATCATATCATCTTACCCAGATTTAACATCCATCTAGTCCAAAACAGACGATTTGATTATTTAAGATAATCATTTTGTCTGTTGGGAGCCAAAACTCACAATAGCATTTAATCGCTCTTTATAAAATGATTTGCAGTAATACTACTCTGACGCTCAGTAGACAAATTGATGTTGTAATTTATAAGTATATTGATGAAGCTTTTTCTTGCTTGATACCATGTACAGGGACACTGCTGGGCAGGAGAGATATGACACAATAACGAAGCAGTATTTCAGGAGAGCACAGGTAATGATATTATCTGCAATGGAAATTGATACAAAATGATTAAATGAAATATGTAATGGACAACAGCAACCCCAGCCCTATAAAGACATGCAGTATATGAACATTTTAAGCATGTGTTTGATAGATTAAAGCAGCCTTACATTTAATTGTCAGGCACCCACAACATATTTAAGCGAGTCCAGAAGGTTACAAGTCTATGTCTCTAGAATTGATTAAATCATGATGATACTGATATTGTGAAACTGGAGAACATATGAGGACATAGAATTATGAAATCACTGGTTTCTTTTTTTTTCTTCTTTTTTGTTGTTGGATACACTGTACATCATTTTTGAAATGCATTACATTCAAGAAATATTATTCTTAATGTAAACTTAAGGATTGATTTTTAAAACCTGCTTTGGAATATATAAAAAATGTAAAAACTAATGTGTAATAATAGTCTATTTGTCTGTGATTATTTATCTAATTCATTGTCATTCTGCTAATTTTCATGAAAATCAGATATTCCCAATATGATATTTGCTTGATTAATAATTATATATGAATACATTACTTCCATTGTTCTTCTTAGGGTATCATGTTAGTCTACGACATCACAAGTGAAATATCATTCAGGCATATTAGCAAATGGCTGGATATGATAGATGAGGTAAGAATGAACTACAGGGCTCAACAGTGGCAGGTGCCCAAGACAAATGCATGGGCACCTTAAATCTAAGTCAAGACCCCACAGAAATAAAAATGTATCTGTCATCTGCTGTATTGTTAGAAAACATATCTTAGGGTTTTGAGAGAGCTTATCAATGTTTAATATTGAAATAAAGGTGGAAAATCAGTTTGTCACAGAAAAATCCAATTGGATTGCCACCATGTAATATGCTGTTTCTTCCCATAACTGTTTAGACAGATATGTTGAAGAAGTTAAATTTTACCTTTAAAAAACAGTGATTTAACTCTCGTGTAGGAAATATTGCATGTGTTACCATATACCCTTCTACATGAACTTGTCTGTACGGTTCTGTTCTGCATGCAATGCAATACCTTGCATACGCATTCTGCTGGTATATAGATGCAAATAATATATTCTGGTATAAAATTACCATGGAAATATCAGTCAATATATGAGTCATGTACACTATTCTACAGAGATCTACTTATTTAATAAGAGAAAGTGGCTTTGAAAATACCAGATAGAGTGTTATTACTGAGCAATGCAAATATGATTTTAATTTCAAATTTGAATGTTATTCATGTATTGACTAGAGTCTAATGATGAGAATGAACATCATGATTTTCTCCTATTTGTTCTTGTACAGGGTGCTGGTAGTGTTGCAAGAATCCTAGTGGCTAATAAATCGGACGCATCGGCACTCCGGATCATATCTAAGGAAGAGGGCGAGACGGTAAGAAAAAAAAGGAAAACTAACTTTTAAAGTCTTAAACAAATTATTTGGACAGATAAAAGAATATTGAACTTTGTGTTAGATTTTTTATTAAATTAGAGATAGGCCTACATGTACATGTTAAAGAGAAGGTTGAGTTCTGGGAAGAGGTGAAAAATAATTTGTGAGCATTATCATTATTATTATAATGCAAGTGGGGAAGAACATTAGATAAAACATGTTTTCTGGAAAGCATGGCTCTTCAAATGCCTTCATATTCTAAATATGACATATGACATCGTACAAATCAGGACAGATTTTTATGCCACGTGTTCGTGTAGTCCCATATACATCTTTCTGTGTACAGAGCTTGTAACTTTACCAAGACTTGGCCAAATTTTTATCATTTTGATGATTCCAGAACCTTGCAATACACACAAATACTTATATGCTAGTTGATCAACCTTTTCTGATCGATTCTACGTTTCTTTCACAATGCAATCGCATGACCAGAACTTTTTCTTTTAAAGCACAGAGAATTACAAAACTAGTCTTTTTTCAGATGATATGGTCAACTAGAAAATATTGAATAACTGCTTTTCTTCCTTCTTAACTACATGTTATTATATCTATGCAAATACCTGATGATGTATTTGATGGTGAATTGCTTGAGGGCATTGTTGATATATCATTTATCAAAGATTATTGAAATCTTTAAATCACCACCATTTTTGTTTGTTTCTTGTGTAGTTTGCGAGGGAGAAGAACCTAGAGTTTGTAGAGGGCAGTGCTTTCAGTGGAGACCATCTCGATGAGGTATGCTCAATCGTTTTCGTATTTGAACAAAATATATTCAATCTTGTTCCCATGTGAACAGCTCTTTCAGTTTTCATGTCAAAGTCAAACTCAGTTAATCAATCAATTTGAAATCAAATTCTGTGATGTTCTTATTTAGAAATGTTAATACATCAATCTGTATTTCATTGCCATTTTCCACTCAGGTGTAGTAAGTGGTAGGACTAGGATTTACACCTTAAAGGTACTATGTCCCATTTGCAGGCCCAAAAAATGAAAAAGTTAAATTCCAACTGCATTTGAAAGATAATACTAATTTAGAACTTCCCTAAAAAAGGTGGGGCTTGAAAATGTCTTCAAGTGGGAAAATAACAACTATTAGTTGTCAAATCGACTTTAGGGCTATAGAGCCCAAAAGTAATATTCTTGTTTTTCAGACAATTGTACCGAATGGTCATACGTTTTATGCTGCGCAAAGATTCAATCAGTTTAATCTTGGCCATCATAAGAAGTGGGTTATTGATGTAGACAAATGCTCATGTACCCTTTACAACTCTTTTCATGTATGTTATTACCAAAGAAGAAAAGAAAATCCAGTCAGTCACTCAATAGTGTCTGACAGTGAAGTCTAGCAAGTAAATGGGTTTCCTTGCATAATTTGAATATGAGGACACTGCTAACGTTTAAATTTCACAGATAGGACAAACATGACATATTCATAATTCCTGCAAAGTTCTACAGAATTTAAGGTTGGCTGCAAAAGGGACATAGTACCTTTAAAATTCACTGTGGGCAGCTAAGACTTCCATAGCTTTACAAGGCTAGGGTAGTAATTCTACTCTTGAAGGGGATAGAGGCACATGCAATTTATACTAAACAAACAGGAATATTATTGTCATAGCATATTTTATAGCTTTTATTTATACATCTTTTCCGCACCTTAGGCTTTACAGGCGTGAGTAGAAATTCCTTCCGCAGAAACTTTGTGTGAATGAAGCATTAAAGAAAGAAAATCAAATAGTTAATTGAAAATATGTACATTTTATTTGTGTCACATATTGCAGACAGGACCTCACTATAAAGACCACTTTAATTAATGAAAATAACCCCTCCTTTATAGCGAATAAAAGAAGTGGATAAATATATGTATGTATTATTATTATTTTTTGTATCTACCAGGCATTTGAAGGTCTTGTGAAGATTGTCATGGACAGGAACAAGAAGGACATAGAAGAACAACTACAGAGCATCAAGCTATATGGTTCCAGAGAGGACAGTACTATAGATGCCGAGGTCAAACCAGCTGGCTGCTGCAGTTGATGTCTGTATAGTGTCTATCCACGCCTCGTTCACACACAACGTACTAAACTGCCTTAAAGGGATCGTTTAACAATGTTAAATCTGAGATGCACGGCCCTACATGTTATCAGTGTCTGTGATATGGTGTTATATTGAAGCCCTACAAAAAAATGCACTTCAAAATGATCAAGAAGTGCCTCAAAAAAGTAAAAACCTTTGAGTGACCGGTTTTTATCATACTTGTTTTCCCAAATAGACTGTAGTGTAATGAAAACCGTTTGGCAAACGCAAAATTTGATTTTGATTTTCAATCATAAATATCTTGATAATCAGACAGGCGATCGGCTTGTAATTTGCATTAAGCCATGGGGTTCCTGACTGACCTAAAGGTTTATAATTATCATTGTAGCATGAGCTAAATCAAGGATTTTTTTGAAGGATCTAAGACAAACTTAATGGTTCCCTGAAAATAAAATAAAACGTCTTAAAGGAAATAAAATAATATAGCAAAATAAACTGACATCATAAGCAGTGTACTCCATATTTCTGTATCCTACAACACACAGATGTAGAGAGAGGCCTTGTGGTGCTTTTAATATACTTTACCCTTTTCAACACCATTTGCTATTCATTTACTGATACATTGCAAAAGGCTTTTATTTTAGGCTAGTGTGTTTTATTTAAAGGCTGTTTAACATGTTCTGTCTGAACGAGGCTGTATTGTGTAATTTTGAATTTATGAAAGAGATACATGTATGATAGTGAATAGGAGTATTGTTTCATCTTATTAGAAGTTTATTCCTTTGTATTTTTCTTTTTTCATGTTCCACTGTGTTGTGGATATGAACTTGAGTTTAAAAGCACCAAGATTTATAGTGAGATTTGATTCAGCAGCTTTTATTGTCGGTTGTGTTGTAGACTAATAAACATGAAAGATTCCAAAGATCATTTTGGGTTGTGTGGTATATGAAACATCAATGTAAATTTAAAGACATTCTTATGTTACAACATTATATATTCTTTCATTTTTGTATTAGGTATCAGTAGGCCCTACATACCAACATGCAGGTGATACTGTTTATGAAAAAATGCACCAAATTAGCCCTTTTTTTTTGGTTTGCTTCCTATCCAGTTTAATTTTCATCTGCTTGCTTAAAACTAGTGATTTTGTTAATGGCAAGAATGTTATTATCCATGGATACTGTAAATAAAAACTAAAGTGTATGGCAATTGATCCAAACTATAAGGATCTTGACATTACCTCGCTATATGCTAGTCACATATCATACTATTGTAAAGTATTTTTATCTTCATGTTTTGCCAGGATAAAGTTATTCTTTGGACATAAGTGTATGTTTTTTCCCCAAATGGAGGCTGAGGTGAAGGATATAGGATAAGCTGTAGGGTTTACATAAATTACTAAATTGATAATAATAATGATGTGCCTTTTGAAAAAATGTATAATTGCACATGCACCTTCTTAATCATAATGTTTCAAACTTTGGTAAACTCTGTGCATGGTTAGCACATACTCACCAAAGGATACAACAATATCAAATTATTTGTACTATTTTGTATTTGTATCTTTTCATGAGCAATTAATTTTCTTTCAGTGCCGGCTGTAAAAATGAATTGTTAATATGATTAAGAAGATCAAGGTGGGACTTGATTCCATTCTTGCAAATTCTTGCAAAAAAGAGGAATAGGTTCTAATATGGGTCGTCATAATATAACACATTTTCCAGTATGTTCTTTTAGCAATTTTGCACCTCTATGAATCATTAAAACTAACTACTATCTGTATTTAAAAGTATGACTTTATAACCTGTTGGTAAGTGTTTTGGGGTGACCTCGCTAGGCATAAGGACAGCTTATGAATAATGACCCTTTTCTCAAATAATGAATAGCGGTCCTCAGTGTTTTTTACCAGTAGAATAGGAATTCATTATTTTCTCTAATTTGTTTAACTTCACCATTTTGGGGGTTATTTTATGACATTAAAATTTATAATGTAAGATTAATAATATTTGCCTTTTCATATGAAATTCATATGCATTCCAACACCAGTGGGTATGTTTATGTATAACAATGACATTTAAAACCGTAGAATGAATAGCAGCCCCATTATGTCTATATCAATGAAGTGGATTTTAACAATTTGGCAGAAATGTCTACTTTAACCCAAAAAGTAGATATAATATTCTGTTCTGTTAGTCAATTCCTATACCTGCAATGTATTTAAAAACTTAAAATATTAGCTTTAGTTAAAGTGTACAATTACTAATACTTTTTGTATTCCCCCTTTTGTCATTCCATATATGGCTTTTCCATCTTTTTCCAGCAAGGGTCTGCTGCTGTTTTTCACCTTGAATAACAAAATGTTAGGATTTGGGTAGGTGTCTTCATTGACAAGGACAAGAAATATATTTAACTTTGTCCTATCATTTCTTAAGATTTTATTTGTAAAATTGCTATTTTATTTCTAGTCATATTGGTTAACTGCATATGTAGTTTGAGAATTAGGAAATTTAACTTCGAATCAAGATGATTTGTTGGAGAAAAGAAGCACTTTAAAACTATTACTGGTATGTATATCTTGCCGTGTTTGGCAAGTGCTTCATAGATTGTAGCATCCATCTGAACTACGGTTTAGATAAATTTATAATGTAGAGATTATTTGTGTAAAATTGGGGACACCGTACAGCTTTATTGTCAGTTCTGCATATTGAGCAAATCTCACAAATTTATTATCTACCAGAGTTTGGTCTGTTCGTGAATTGTGCATCACACATTTAGATGCTGGGTATTGTGCAATGATGTTAAATGAATTTTTACAATGAATATATTTGTATATGGAAGGAAAAATAGAAAAATATGTTTCCATAACCTATATTTGGCATACAAAGATACCTCTAGAGCTGTAAGTGATCTTTCACAGGCCAACATGGAAGAACATCTTTTATACAATATGAGATCATACAATATTATACAGAACTATACAGAACAAGATAATTAAATAATATGTGATCATTTTTTTTTTTTTTGGGGGGGGGGTGGGGTATTACTGTTAAATACTTTTGGATGTAGCACAAACTCTTGTGTGCTCAGTACTTAAATTTGCACAACTTTTAACCAATATTTAAAATCTTATTTGCACTTGTGACTCATTATTAGCATTTTTTTCTCCATTGTAAATAAACATTGATGTTGTGGTTAGATATTTTGCATCATCAATAAACACGTATCATATTGTCTGTGAGGGAAGTTGTGTGAATAATTAAATTGAATACACAAATTATCTAATGAGCTTAGCATTTTAGTAATAACAATTTAATTTCAATTTTTCAGTTGTAAAGTACCAAATCAATATGGAAAGTGACGTTTCCAAAAATGCCAAATAAATTGTCTTCCTATCAGAAATAAATGGTATATTAAAGATATATTTAAAAACACTTTAAATATTTGTATCTTGCATTTCATTTTGTGCCGTTAATTTTTCAAAATGAACTGGGTATATTATTCTATGATATTTATGTCATATTTGATTTCAATTTACTCAAAGAATGTTTTACTTTTGTAACACGTTGGATTGTGCAAGAACAAGAGCAGTCGAGTGAAAGCTTGAAAGAAACTGGCCTGATTAAACAGTGATGAATATCTGGGAGTTGAGATCAAGAAATATGTTCATCTCTCATTGGTGTATTGTCAGTTAAAATTTCCTGGGGGCAGGGGGTGCAGCCCCAACTAGTATACTAGTGTTGATTTCATGTTTGTACCAAGTGGTAGAGTAAAAGAGATATCAAAATTGTTTTTTCGCGGTTTTTAAGCAGAAATGAAGTAGAAAATATACATGTTATTTCAGTTATTTTGTTTGCAGGACAATAAGGGAGACGAGACCGACTCGACTGAACCAAGTTATTAAATTGAAATTCAATTCCCATTTGTCTGCCAATATCAACTACCTAATACTCCAACCCTTCATTATTCTTTGCAACATTATTATTCAAGCTCAGATCAGCATTGAATGAAGGTTAAATATCTATCCTTCTACAAAATCACCTGCGCCAAAATATTTAACAGTTTTCCTCTTGTTAACGTATCATGCAGATCTTGCCTTCTCTCAACATGTATCGTATCCATTCAGTCATAACACACATCGGTTCACTAATCACTCTTTCCTTTTTGTCAAATCAAACAATCATACCACCTACATCCAAGACTGCATGAAGTTTCTGAACTGATACCAAGCCCAAAATTCTAGCACATTATCATTATTAGTATCATTCAAAGTACATGCTTAAAACTATGAGCACTTGGTGACATTTTAATACTGATTTTTAACTAGTACAGGAAAAATCCTGTAAAAGACACAAGTCTAGGGGACAATATGAAAAACATTTCTCACACATACATATCATAATAAAGGAATATGAACAATATGCAACAGAAAATCTCCCATATAAACATTCTTTGGTATACAACATTGCTTATAACATGATTTCCACATAAAATATTCAAATTCAAACTTTCGCAAACACCAACGACACCTCAAATGAAAACTCACACACAAGAGTAAATTGCTGTTGCACACGAGCAGACTAGGTTTTATTATCTGATCAACACATCGACTATTTTACAATTTGTTTTATGCAACATTCTCTGGCAGGGAATGACAGCTTAGGAGTTGGAGTTGGGTCCACGCCTCTTTCCGAAGGTCTGAACAACGTTGACGAATCGGCGGTTGTACTGCATGCGGCGCTTGGCACGTCCGACCTTCTTCTTCTTCTTCTCCTGGGGGTCAACCTGATAATCGGAGAGAAAAAAAAGGTTTTCATGGTTATTCTACAGATAGTGATGCAGAACTCATGGAAAATATTAATATGCTCTAAAGAGCTCCGCTTGGTCAAAGGTTTCAAGTTACAGTATGCTCAAAATGACATATTTTTCAAAGCATTTTGTGCAAAACAAGCAATGAGAGAAAAGTGGTCAATGGCAACTTATCTTAATCTCCCCAGTCTCTCACCACTTTTTTTTCTTTCTCACTCATTTACACTCACCCTTTTATAAGACTTACAAGCAACGATGTTGATTTGCCCTCCACAAAGACTTATATCAGTAGCCAGGCAGTCCTTATTTGTTGGCCTGTTTCAGGCACTTGCTACAGCTGAGTACCGTTAATGGTCGATTAAATGAGCGATTAGGAACATCTGAAAAATTTCATTGAAGAATTTCCCAATATAATTTTTGAAATTTTAACAATATTGTTTTCTAAGTTTTTCTTTCATAAGAATGCCAAACTTTTGTTTCAGCATTTTACCCCGACATGGAGAAATAGGGAATGATTAGGAAGAAACAAATGAGTGGTGGTACATACCTTGGGGGTCTGACCTCGCACTTTACCAGCACGAGCGAGGGAACCGTGAACTTTTCCTCCGAGCAGACGTCCGGAGAGCTCAAGGGTCATCAGGTCAACGAGTCCATTCTGGGAGAGGGTGATGTCCTCATCCAGGGGTGCGCCACAGCAGGACAGGACCTGCTCAGAGGCTGAGAAGCCGGACAGCTCCTGGATCTTAGCCTAAATGGGATTAAGATAAGAGGATTCAGATTTCATGTACAAATTGACATGTAAAATTTAGATTTATAATTATCATTTTTAAAACTATCAGAATATTTAGTGCACATAAAAGCAAGACTTGGCTCAATTGAGCATTCTAGTTTAGTTTTAACTTCATGAACGACTGATTACATTGATGATAAATGAGGCAACTGTACATATAATGGCTTGACAATTAAGAAGAATTTTTTTTTCATGCAAACTTTTACTCTTTGCTGTCTATACATTTCTTTCTAGTATATTGTCAAATATAAGAGGGGATGTCAGAGGAGTAATAAACAACATTTAGTTGAAACTAATAGCTTTGAAATGTTCACTCCTGAATCTTACTAGTTCAGTTCACCAACTTTTGGAAGCAAACAAAACCATGAAATAAATAACTAATCAAAGTGCAAAGAGTACGCGTACAAGGCCTTTACTGAATCAAACTTCATGACTGTTATCCTTTATCAAAGAAATGGAAAGTGAAGAAAAACAGCTCTTCTTTTGACCGCTGCCACCATGTTGAAAGAAATAAGATGAACGGATAAATAAGAGATCACTGTAGACAATGTTCATGTATAAGTGGCCATCTTGAAAGTGCTTTATTCAGGTATCCTTCCGCCAATCGCGGCCTCATTACGCACATCAATGAACTATTGGTGTTGTTCATATAGTACATGTACCACAACATCCTTACCTTCAGATCAGCAATAGATTCTTCACCAGTCACCTCAAGGGTGTGGGTCTCGTCAGCTCGGACAAACAATTGCATCTTGGTGCTGTAAGGGGTAAAAAAAATGAGAAAAACTAATCTAGGTTAGATCTCTTTTGAGTAGGGAATAGAGAGTACGGAGTACAACTGAATTTCATCTTCAGCACATGAAGCTTTACTTTGAAAGTGATAAGTCAGAATTCATTTCTCTATCTCTTCATTCATCAGCTTTTTATCTGGGAATCAATTGGAGGAAATTGTGATGGAAGATTTGATCCTCGAGTCCAGTTTTTCAACTTTTAACTTTGTTAAATTTGTGAGATGTATTTTTAAAATTTTGATGTAAAATCCAAACACACCGGCTAAAAAGGAAAGAAGAAAAAACAGGTACAAAATGTTGCAGATATGAGTTTACAGAACAAGTACAGAATGAGTGCGTTAATCTTCATTTCATGAAGCCTGCACTTTTCAGGAAGAAGGAGAACATTGCTGACCTCTGTCTTTGTAATTTACTTTATCCTTTTCCACTGAAAATAAAAAGTTAATCATCTAAAATCTAGATCTATAGATATTATCATTAACTCTTCTTCCAATGTGGTGCTAGATTTTTACAACTACTTTTGAGACCGTTGATGAAGAAAATAATTTGACAAACTGGCCCATAGTGAATGAACTGTTAATTTTCCCATTCAATCGAGTCTATGTAAAACTCTTGGAAATTTACATGTCATAATCAAACTGACCCACGAGTCATGATTGTGTAACAATCTGTGCCTAAAACACTGCCTACGAGTACGAAATACAAAAAAAATGTTCTCACTTGATTAAATGATGCTTTGCCTGAATATGAATATCACAAAAGAGAAGGGCCAGAGTCGAGAATCACAGAACCCAAAGTAATTCAGTTCAATTATAATCTGCATGCGCTGGCAGATGTAGTGGACTTTGTTTGATACAAATTATTTGTTCTCTGCCTACCTCAAAATTCCTTCTAAATAAATGGTTAAAAGCTAGACATCACAGTATTTGCCTGTTTCTGTTGCAATTATTTGCATGGCCATGGCGACCATTCATGTCGAGAAGATGGCAATTAATAATTGTACAAGAATTGGGATTGCATGTTGCAATACTTATAGCCCAGCCCAGTCTACATGATGTAGCTATCTCAATGACATCGCATTCGCATCTGCACACTACACATCATCGCGTGCATTATGCATACAGCACCAACCAAAGAATGAATAGTCTTTCAACACTACGAGCAAACAAGCTCATTTCTTTCCTCTTCATACAACAACATTTCATGATGAATTTTCAATTATCTTACACCATTATATTCTTTAATTCGGAAACCACCCTAAAAAAAATATTTCAACATCATAAGCATTATACATAACATGAAAATCGCATTTTTATAAGGACGTATCAGTATTCACCTTGGGTAAACCACGATGTCGCGCAAAAAGGAAAAATTAAGGGTATATGTAGCGCCATCTACGGTGGAATATAGAGAGCAATTTCGATTGAAATGAATGGCCGATGACTGATCTGTAAACAAATGGTAGCTCTCACTTGAAACTGTTTGAAATCTATTTATTAAAACGTTTTAATTGATTGAACTATCAGGACATGGAAGCTGAAGGAGGTACAGATTCAAGGACATCACACATACCAACAGACATGACCGAGGTTAATCATGAAACGGTAATTTGTTTATGTAGTGCCAGTGCATTGGCCAGTGGCCATCCATCACTCGATAAACTTCCTCTGTAAAAAAAAGTGTGGAAGTGAAACTGAGTGAGAAAAAACAGAGAAATTATTAATTAATAAAAGATTAATCTGAATGAATAGTGATGATTGGTTGATTATCGTTATGGATGTTAATGAAGAATAAAGAAAACAAGTTTAGACTTTGATAATTCAACTGGGAAGTGGGATTGATACAAACAAATTATAAATAAATAAAATATTTCGGACAAAAATTATATCAACGAAAGATAGATGATGGTGGACTGTGGTGGTTAATTAATTATGTGATTGTGAGTCATTTGGTGTTGCTTCTATGAGGTTCTGGTTCTCTTTGGCAGGTCCAAAGTGTGAAAAATTCAAGAAAGTAAAGTCTTTAAAACATTTATCAGGAATATAATTTTGTTTTCTATTGTAGGTCTAAGTGAATCTAGCCGGAATGTGAAGATGGAGAGAACTTTGTTTCTTCGCAACTATTGTGCTTGCTGAGGCACAACTTTTTTTTTTGGGGGGGGGGGGGTAGAGGGATGATGAGAACATTGTCAATGGCCATGCCAGACCTAGCACCAGTAAGTCTTGTCAGATTTAAGGGTCATTGAGAATTGTTGTTCAATTTCTGTTGATTTTCTTTCTCAATAGTCTACACATAGACTAGACTATTTCAGTATTTTTGTTCAATTATTGTTTTTTTATTTATTTCAGTATTTTTGTTCAATTATTGTTTTTTTATTTATTTCAGTATTTTTGTTCAATTATTGTTTTTTTATTTTTTTTATTTGTTGATTTTCCTTTTTTTCTTCTTTTATATTTCTCCTCCTCTTTCTCCTCCTAAATCATCATATTCTACTCCATTCAACTATCCATTTGTGATGCGGCTTTTGTTTTTCATTTTTCATCTCTGCGATCTGTATCTTGTTTAAACTTTATATTACTCTTATGTTTTTCTTTGCTTATTATCTTTCCTTCTTCATTTTTTAAAACAGGAAACAGGGAGCACTGGCCAGGACGAAGCCTCCGCTGTTCCTGTGAGCATCATCAGCAGTGGACCTGTGTACCCACCATCCCTCGTATCAGGAGCATTGGGAGGGGATGCAGGAGATGGATCCATCCAGCCGGAGAAGAAGGACTTTGAGAGCATCTCGTTGGAGGAGGTGAAAAAGCCCAGGAGAATCATCCATTTCAGTGATGGGGTACTGGAGGAATACAGCACGGATGAAGAGGATGGAGAAGACCAAGAGTTGACGAAGGCGCCTCCCATTGATCCAGTAAGATTCATTTCACCCATTGTTCATTTGACTGCTTAGCAACTGATTAGGATGAAAGTAAAGGAAATCTTTTCTAAGTAAGAGAAAAGCGGAATATGATATGATGAAGTATGACCTTAAAAACATAAACATGTTTATGTTTAAGTATCGTTTGAAAAAAATATATAATTATAATTAAAATGTATGCTAGTGATGAAGTCATGATAATAAGGAAGTACAACAATACTCTGTAAGAGGGATGTACTTCAATGGAAGAAGAAGAAATTGAGGTCCATAAATCTGCATAGTTACTCAACTCTTTTCTTTCCTCTATATTTGATTATTAGAAAACTTTGGACTGGTTGCCCTACATGTGGTACTGTATGGTTAAATCAGGAACAACTACATACAGAGGTGAGATTGATTCTATTTTTGTATGAGATTTTGAAGTTTGTTAAAAATTTTCTTTGAATGTTTACTTGCACACAATTAATACATATATATGTATTCACAGTTATCTTCTTTGAAATTTGTCAATGGAGATGAGAACCTTACTGAGAAGCTCATGATACAATCAAACTGTGTGGTTATATTAAAGTAGACCATGAATTTCATATGAAATATTGGAAGAGTAACTATTTTCACCAAGATGTTAATAACTTTTTCCAAATCTATTTGTAATTTAATGTCTTTTTTCCCCCTCAAAATATTGACAAATCTCTTCTGTACTGTTTTGTTGAGTAACTGTCTAAAAATAACATGATTCTGCAACAAAAATACCATGTGTCTGGAAACATTGAATGGTGCAATAGTGCTTGATACGGATCTGTTTCTGTTATTTGATGGAATTTAATTATTGGATGATTTTTGATCAAATGCTATTTTCCTTTAAATTAACAACATATGAACGCCACATGAGAAATATATGATCACAATGAATTCTATTTTCCTACAGTTTGTGACTACCTTGGCGAGAGACTGGCATACTTTTTCGGAATCACATCACCAAAGTATGGTTATGCCCTGAGTGAATACAACAGATTAGAGAAAGAGGTAAACGTTCATGAATCATGGCTAATTAAGTCAATTATAAATATGTCACTGTCCAAATTGTTTTTTTTAATTCAAGTTTATGAATTTGGCAAAGTTCGGACCGACATAAATAGTGCTCTCTAACTGGTTAAAAAAACTGATTATTGATTTTGGAACAGACCAATTATATGCCCCGAGTACAAACAAATTCACATTGAATCCATAACCATGACAAACGCTGCCTAAATTTTACATTATTTTCTCTTGCCATACAGTATGTTGTATAGTATGGTATAGTATGGTAAAAGAGTATGTCAAATACATTTTCTTGTTCAGGGCCCCTATTAACAAAACCTGCCATCAGTGACAAATGACAGTTTTTGTCATAAGCTACAGAAATCCTTGCTTCTGATTGGCTATCAGCAGATTTGTCACTGATTTTTGTCATTCGTCATTGCAAAAAGGTTTTGTGAAACAGGTCCCAGATGTAGAAAGTACACTACCTTCTTGATTCATTCATTCCTTGTGTCCATGCTTACAGGAGAAGGAGGAGCTGGATCGCCAGATGGCTGAGAGAGAAGAGCAGAAGGATCTGGTAAACAGACAGGAGGCAGAGAGAGTATTCCAAGCATCCATGGCCAGTCAACCTGAACCAGGCCTACCTACAAGCACGCACTGAGATAGGGCTGTAGTACGACACATGCTTCAATGACAAGTGCTCTGTGGGGTCAGTCAGTATCCTAATCCTATGCAAATCTTAACTTCCAGAAATTTATCAAGCTTCAATAAACTTCACTCAAACTTCGATCCAGGACCATGCAATACACCTAACCCTAACCCTCAACCTATCCTAAACCCAGTCACAACCTAACCTTCTATGTTCAATGAAATCAAGTCCAGAAGCAGAAGCAGTTGTTGCCAGAGGATATGTCAGAGCACCGTTGAGGCTGAGATAGAGCCAAGGAACTGCTAAAACCTGAAATAATATATTCAGATTAGAAGAGAGCTTTGGTATGTTTGATTTGCTTGGTGAAATTTGTTAATAGTTTCATTACCAGTTTTATTTGGGATGTTGCTGAATCTTAGAAACTATATGGCAATTTCAAGAGAAGATAACGCAGCCCTTCAAGAAAAGTAGAAAGCAAAGACTCTTATCCAGTTTATCATTTAATTGAGAAATCTTTTGAATAACAATGTGGTACTAGTCATTAATGTTTTTTTCTGAGTGAGTGTTTGATATATACAACTACCACAACTATTGAAGTCCCACTGCACTACTTATAGCTACTTGCGCCCTCTATATAGCAAACAATGCCTAATCGGTGCCTAATTCTTAAATGTGCTGATTTTCAGGTCAGAATATAATATATGTAAGATGATATAAATACCACCTTAATCAAAATGTGGTGCCAGAATTATCATTGTTTCCACCTGTATAGTGCTTTATTTTAAAACATACCTGGATATCTTTTGCAATCTGCAAAGATACATTTTTGTTTTGAAGGATAGTCAACCGCAGGGGCGGATCTAGCTTTTTGCTAAGGGGGGGGGGGTTTGACCAAAATAATGACGATGCGGAGCATCGTCCACGAGCCGCGAAGCGGCGAGCCGATTTTTTGGGGGGTGTTTATTTGAACCCCGTAAGTGATGTTTTCCTGGCATCTATTAACACAATGGAGACCATGAAAAGCAGTGCATGATAACGTCTTTTTAAATCAAGTAACAGTTTAATACATAGTTATATCCAGAGTTATCATGTGTTTGGTTAAGTTACCAGATGAGTTGAATATCTTCTCACAATATTTGCACTTGAAAGGGTTTCTCTCCAGCGTGCGTTCTTTTTTCTTTCTTTTTTTTCTTTTTTTTTCCTTTTTTTTTTTTTTTTTTTTTTTTTGGGCCGCCCAAGGGGGGGGGTTGCAACCCCCCCTCTAGATCCGCTTCTGCAACCACGATAGTAAACTCGCCTTTTCTTTAAATGGTGCAATATATTGTAAGATATAATTTATGACAATTCAAAATCTATTCATATTGAGGGAAGAAAGGTGTGAGAAAATTTGTTCTGTCAATGTTGTGATTGTGAACTATATTATTGATGTTTAAAAAAAACGCTATCCTGAATAAGCAAAGATGTTTTTGGCTGTGGTTGTGTACATTGTCAACTATATTTATTTATAATAATTTACCATTCTGAGGCAATACTGGTACAGATTTATCATGTTACACAGTGCCTTTTTTGTTTTTATTTTTGTTGTTGTGGTTGAAGTTATTACATTTCCTGTAATCAAGCAAGTGCCTTATTCTTGTACAAACTTGATACACATAATTAATGCTGAACTATTATGAATTTACCTGTACCTTTATTTTGGGATCTCTCTATTGATGTGATTCACATACACATTTATCTACATTCTAATTTGATTTCAATTGTTTTGCTGTATTATGCATTCCTTATTTTTGTATTCATTTAATGGTGTCAGATTACCATCATAATCATAACCTTATTATACCAGTCACCAAATCAAGATTTTAGAAGAGGCCTTTTAGTCTACTTTGTTATCCTTTTTTCATCAAATGAGAAGAGGGAAAAGTGATTTAATCTACCGTAACTCATGTAAAATAAGTCTGAGGAGGGGGGGGGGGGCTATTTTATCAAATTGCTGTTTTGCACTTTTCCTCATTTTCTCTTGACTTACTTTTTCAAGTCACATTTCTCTAGAATTTTTTGCTCAAGATGCATATACAGGAAATTGGATATAAAAGACATTAATCTTTTTGTCAAGTGTTTATGAAATTTAACTTTGGAGGTCACAATTAATGTTGGGTATAGATTGTTCATTTCTCCATCTAGTATGTGAAGTTTTCTTAGACCATTTGGTGTAGGTATGCTCCCTGAAATATTTAGAACATATTTATACAATGTATATGGAATTCAGTAGTTTAGGGTAGAATATATATGTTTATTAAAGTTGTTGTGATTTTCTGAATGGATTTCTAGTTTCCCTGCTTATTTTGAGATAAAGTGATAAAGTCTTGACAATCTGTTCTTGTCTTTCATACATTATATGGTTACTTTTTGGTGGTATATAAATGAATGTCCTTACCGGTTTTTGGAAGTTACACATTTTGGATGGTATATCGTTCATACTTTAAATGGTTATATTTCGACCATATTTTAATGATTGTCCTTATTGGAGGTTAGACTTGTATGTAGTGGTGTGTTGATGTCATACAGGGTTAGTTTAGAAACAACTGGGCCTTAATTATGCTTTGGCCCACTACATTCAAGCATCTAAAAGATGCAAGTTCACATGTGTACTGAGTACTAACTAATTCACCTCAATTGTTTGACAAATTAATTTGCCTGCTTAAAGCCAGAAGGACATTAGCAAAGGAAAAATAATATTATTTTCATGCCCTTCCTTCCAGAAGAAGATTTCTGCACTGATCAAATTCTTGATCAAACAGTATCTAAATGCTATCTGCATATTTTGGTATGCTCTAACACTTCACAGCTACTTATTTAATGACTTTGTTAAAGTATTTCAACATTCCATGTTTTTACAAGCTATAAATCGTACTGTTCAATGCAAACTTTGACAGCCAATATCAAACTCATTTATATTATGATATTATATACATGGAATCTAGCTGGAGTATATAAAACAGTTAACTATTCATATTTATTTTGTATCCATTTATTACTATATTTGTTATATAGCATGAATTAAAAGTGTGTTTTACAGAAGATTAACATTCTATTTGTGTCATTATTTAAACATCACAAAAATAGCTTCAATTTATTGGAAGGAGCTAAACAGAGGAGATGTGCGCACAGTTTTGAAAATGGATGTTTGTCTTCAACCATTAGCTTTCAATGTGTCTTTCTTTTTAGTCAAAAGTAAAATTTTCATTCATTAAAAAAACTTAAACTGGGTCCAAAATAATACTTGACATAAATTGTTCCATTATGAAAGAGAGAAAGTACATATCAAAATCTAAATGAGTTATCACTGTTCACGTACCAGCTAGTCATCTCCCCTTTTCTCTCTCTCTCTCTCTCTCAGTCGGTCAGTCGGTCCATCTCTGATCTTCCCCTCTCTCTTTCCCCCATTTTTTATCTTCATCTTTCTCTTTTCTCTCAATGCCTTAATGTACTATCTGCTCTGTATTTTTTTTTTTTTTTTTTTTTGCTCACTATTTCACTCTGTACAATTAATTTCTGGGTTTTATTTCCTCTCTCTCTCTTTCTCTCTCTCCAAAATTGTTGATGTATTTTTCAATTCTCTTTATATGACAGAATTTGTAATGATTTTTATTATATCAAGCCATTTTAATGTATTTCTAGAAAATTATCGTTCCTATGGCAACTGAGTTTTATTTGTATTATTCCTTCAGTTGTTTCTACTATACCAGGAGTCTTTGAAAGGAAATGTATCATTTCAATGATGGTTTTCTCTGCTTTTCCTTTTCCTTTTTTCTTTTTCTCAACAATACAGTGTATACTTTTTAAGGGGTTGGCGTTCTTAAGGCCAATTGCCCACATCCCCATAACATGTTGTTTGCTCCTTCCCTTTGTATTTTTCTTTTAATCAATTTTTTATCTGTTTATCATGTTAGTATGTTTAATTTTTTTTTTAATGGAAAATGAAATAAATGAAATGAAATGAAAATCTTAGTCAATTACACACGATGCCTGAAACGAGAGAGGGCAGTGTGCCTGAAGACCATTTACAGATAGTAATGGATATTAGTGGAGTAAATTTGCAGTAGGCCTATATGTATTATTTAGAGTGGAAAACTTTCGTGAAACCTGCCCTTCCTAAACCGACTTTACACCACCCCCTGCAGCTTTTCTCCCGCAAGAATAAAAGGGGTAGGTCTAGTTATCTTTAAAAAGAGATGATATTAAATTATACTGGGGTATATCGGATAGCAATATCTTAATTCATATATAATTATGACAACATTTTGAGAATTTCTGACTTCCTTTATGTTAAAATCATCTTTTCACATCCCCTCCCCGCAATCTCTCTCTCTCTCTCTCTCTCTCTCTCTCTCTCTCTCTTTCTCTTTCTCTCTCTCTATATATATCTCTATTTCTATCTCTTCCTTATCTTTTTCTCTCTTGTTTGCCATTCAATTGGAGGCATAGTCTATTATGTGCACCCTTTGCCCATATTAGATCTTCTAACGGCGACAACCGTCAAAGATATTTCTCTTTTGACATATTTTTCTTGCAATATCAGACAATGAGGGTTCACATGATAAATATAAATTATTATCTCGTTTCAATCAGCATAGAAATTAAGTGCTGCATAGAACCAAATGTTTGATGAGTCATTATTGCGCGTCGAATATTAATAAAAGCTAATCGGTTAGGAAGTAATGATCAGTCATTAATCCACATTCATGAAAGATAATATTTGGAACACGAATTACGGACACTAATTTGCTACATTATGGGCATAAAATAAAATGGTAATTTTATTTTCATCAGCTAGGTAATCATAATTTGCAGCCGCTAATAAAGAAACTGAAATAAATTATATGAAAACTAGTATAGGTCTACACTTCAATGGCGAAGTGTATTTTATTCACAAAAGCAACACATGCATCATTGCTGTCAAATAATATATTTCCCCATACATGCAGTCGAGGTAAGATTCACCTGCTTTTGCTTCCTGAACGCCATGAAAGGAGGGAAAAGAACACAGGGAAGGTATATATGAGGAGGGAGATGATTGTAAGAAACGGTATATGGAAGGGAGGGGAACAAGACAGATGAGAGAGAGAGAGATAGAGAGAGAGAGAGAGGGAGAGAGAGAGAGAGGGGGAGAGAAAGGGGGAGTGGAAGGGGTGGGAAGAGATCAAAGTAGGAAGATAAAATTGGAGGTAGGTGATAAATGGCGATGACAAGAGCAGAAAAAATAGAGAGAAAGAATGATGCAAGAATAGATAGTATAGGCGAGGGAATTAAGAAGAGAAAGGAGTGGAGAAAGAAAGAGAGAGAGAGAGAGAAGGAGGGCCCGGAGAATGGGATAAAAGTTGGTAGATTGGCAAAGGTATAAAGGAGATAGCGATTAAAAGGAAAGAAGACAAAGATAAATTATATCAAAATGGATGAAGGAGAAGGAGAAGGTGAGGATGAAGAGTGTGTCACGGTGTGTGAGAGAGAGAGAGAGAGAGAGAGAGAGGGGGGATGGGGTCAGAAGAGAGAATGAAGGTAGAGATGATAGATTTTAAAAAGGGATAAAAAGAGAGAAATTATTATTATTATAAAAAAGAGTAGTTAGTATAGCTATTGTATATAGTTATAGGTAAAGTAGTAATTTGAAATTATGACATTAAAGGTACTATGTCCCTTTTGCAGCCAACCTCAAATTCTGTAAAACTTTGCAAGAATTATGAATATGTCATGTATGTCCTATCTGTGAAATTTAAACGTTAGCAGTGTCCTCATATTCAAATTATGCAAGGAAACCCGTTTACTTGCTAGACTTCACTGTCAGACACTAATGAGTGACTGACTGGCTTTTTTTCTACTTTGGTAATAACATACATAAAAAGAGTTGTAAAGGGTACATGAGCATTTGTCTACATCAATAACCCACTTCTTGTGATGGCCAAGATTAAACTGATTGAATCTTTGCGCAGCATAAAACGTCTGACCATTCGGTACAATTGTCTGAAAATCAAGACTATTACTTTTGGACTCTATAGCCCTAAAGTCGATTTGACAACTAATAGTCATTATTTTCCCACTTGAAGACATTTTCAAGCCCCACCTTTTTTAGGGAAGTTCTAAATTAGTATTATCTTTCAAATGCAGTTGGAATTTAACTTTTTCATTTTTTTGGCCTGCAAATGGGACATAGTACCTTTAATAATAACAGTACTACTATTACTACTACTATAATATTATAAGGAGATAAAGCAGTGATGGAAGAGAGGGAAAGTGAGAGAGAGAGAGAGAAAGAGAGAGAGAGAATGAGAAAGGGAGTGAGGGAGAGAGAGAGAGAGAGAGAGAGAGAGAGAGAGAAGGGGGGGGGGGGGGGGGGGGGTCCAGAAAAGCAGGTGAAAAAAGGGTAGGGCAAGAATTCGGGTACAAAGTATAGTAAAGGAGAATGTGTCATCTATCAGTCCCCTAAATCATCCATCTTCTTTTCATTTCTCCTGCAAGCATTATGTAAATTCTCTCTCTTACATCCATTCCATATCCATTCCACATCCATCATCAGTTCTATCACTGCGACCTTCTGAGCATCATAATTCATTTACATCTCTCTCACTCCCTCTCCCCAGCTATATATGCATTCAGTTTCTGTTCCTCTTCGTTGTCATTTAAACTTAGGTATATAGATAACACAAGACTAACCAGTGACGTCAACATTGCAGTAAAAACAAAGATCGAGATTTATTATTTCATTTCACTTTCTTTTATTCACATCTTCAATCTGGTTCATTCGATCTGCTCGTAACAATGTGTCAATCTACTAAAACCTTGTGACACTCATGTGCAATCTAAAACAAAATCCAATTTTAGTCCACCAAAAGTGTATTCATTCTAACAACAATAAGTATGTAGGCGAAATGGTAAATACGTGTCTGGTTAATCTAACTGTAGCAATAAGAAAAGGAATTCTTTGCAATAATTCTGTAAAAATTAATTATTTAGCTCACACGTGCATAGAATAAACCTGATGTTTCGTATCTCTTACAGGACAGGATAATAAAAAAAAAGTTTTTGATAAAAAAATTTAAAAAATAAAAAATAAAAATAAAACAAAAGTTGACGCCCTTCAAGCTCCAAACAGACAACTGCCTCTTTGACCATTCATTATTATTGTGTATATATATTGTGAATGTTGACGAGAAGAGACCTACTTACCCACATTTTCTAAGTGAAAAATAATTGCTACAGTAATGACTTCCACAAGGTTTTAACCTTACAATATTAAGACCCCTTTTAATAGTTTACAACGAGACGAACGTTTATACTATTCGCCATGTTATGTCAAGATTTTCAAAGCAGTTCTAAAAAACTTAAAAACATACGTATATGACTCAATATTCTATGCATCAGATAATACTTGACTGCCATCCTTTAAGTCATAAACATAATTTATAACATAATAAATGTCCAAATCGCACAGAAATGACGATAAAGAATGCTGCGATACAATGATGTCTGCACTAATCTATCTATTGGTATGGTCTAACACTCTTCTGAAACACACCCACATTATGCTATTTCATTGGTGTTTGTTTTTCTCCAGATGACAACATAGGTAACTCAAACTCTTGGTTTTCAGATTATGAAATATCACTTTAAAGACACTTCTTTTAAATCATAATGATGAGGACTTTTGAGGTAGTTCATCTATTTATATCAATAATCGTCAACATCACAATCCTAGACTTTCGAAAGGTCAACCAAAGACAATATTAGGGACTTTTAGATTTGCACAACGACAACGTGGATTGCTACGATCGACGTCCTTTTAATGCACTGCCTTGAATGGACGTCACACGTATCAGTCCACGCAAATCTAAAAGTCCCTAATTATAGCATTGGTCGTAACCGATTGAAAATCTGCGATTAAGGTGATGAAATATTGCATAATCCGAACATGACTGTAATAGTATAGGCAAAATAATCGGGAATTGAAATTGATCTTAAGTCGATTTCTTGAAAGTCTATGCGATCGTGTTCAATCTTAATTGGCTCCGTAAAGCACAAAGAATTGTAATAATGTTTTCAAAGTTAACACTCCATAAATTATGACTCCTTCAATTTCAAATGACCCATACACACTGACGGCATCAATGGGAGGGGGTGAGGTGAGGGGCAGATAGGTATATGATGGGCTGCATGGGGTAGAGGCTAGGGCTATAAACATTGTTTTTGCATAAATTCCTGGAGGGCTGGGCAATGACAAATTCCTGGAGGGCTGGGCAATGACTCGTTGTCTGGTTTTAGAATGATAAATTTTGCTATTGTGTCGATTGATATTCTATCACTTCTAATGGTCAAGATCGGAAGTCGCAACTGTCACAACAAGATCATCGCATTGTACTATACTATTATGAATTGTCATTAGGTCCATTATGTATTTTGTTGTTGTTGCTGAATCTATTTTATGGCCTTATTCATCGAAGAGAGAGTGACCTAGAAAGTTGGTTACTGCCTATGTTGACCGTACCTCGATGCATTTGACTTCTCGTCGAATTAACATCATCACCAATCAAGTGATGCGATCCTTCCTGGTGGTGGTGATGATTAGGGGCTTGTTGACTGACAGTAACTGTTGTCCTGCCCCAGTCGGCATACTTGCGATATCGTGCGATGCTCTGCAGCCAACAGTGAAAGTTGATCTTGTGGTTGTCCGAAAACCACTTACTGGCATACGCGGTGGCGATCAGCATATGGACGTCGTGCTCGTATTTGGATCCGCACCGCGCAAAGTTGTCATAGCAACGCTGGATGCAGGTGAAGATGCGATTCTGGTCGATGTTCTCGGGTTTCTCCTGCTGATGACAGGCGATGAGGAGGGAGAGTTTTGAGACGCCGTCTGGTTGAAAACCGTATGGATAATCGGCGTCGAATTCACACATCTGAGCTTTGAAGAGATTGAACTCGGTTCGTTTTCTCTGTAAGTCGATACGCGCTTTGGACAACTCGCGCTCCAGTTTTCGATTATCGGCTTGGCAAAGGTGGAGCTGCTTCCGGCTGTGCTTCAGCTGTATCTCAAGCGCGTTCAGTCGCTGATTCAGCTTTTCGACGTCGGGCGCATCTGCTGTCGGCGAAGTCTGGGTTGAAGTCTGCAGCTGTCCACTTTTCTCGAGGGTATATTTCTCACATTCCACCGTATGTGCCGGGTAGTCGAGTCGGTTGACCACGACGCCACAAGCCACGCATTCTACAGGTCCGTAGCCGCAGGAGTCTAGGTGCTTCTCCAAGTTCTCAACACCAAGAGTCAAGGTACAGCCGCGGTCAGCGTTGCTGCAGTAGATGGATAGTCCGTTGATTATTTCCCGGATTGCCCAGACGGGGCTCACCTGGAATTTGCTGATACAGGTGCGACACTGAGGACACGTTCCCGCCAACGGTCTAGCCAACCAGGTATCGAGACAGGTCTGGCAGAAGGCGTGTCCACACCGGGTCAGGACGGCATCCCGCAGAACGCATGCGCAGATGCCACAAATCAAATTGGGGTTGGGCTTCGTCACAAACTTTTCGGGGGAATATCCCATCTTGTCGGCTGAGTCAAATCACAACAGAACAATATTCACCATATAAACAATTTTCTTGAAGATAAAATAGTAGGCCCCCTTCTCCTGCAAGTTATATTGGCCTAGAGAACCGCTGGGTGGTATTTCTATTAAGGCTATAAATAAAAACAAAGTTACTTGAGAAATGCTATCACTGCTTCATGTTAAATATTGCTGAACAACTTGAGAAAAGTTAATGAATTAATTCAGACAAATCCAAAAATGCAGTCAGTATGCGAGGTCGAGTTGAACTATTGAATGCACAGGCAACCAGAGCAATATAGATACTGCAACCAAAATATTCCAATGATCCATACGACCGTTCAGTCTCTAATAACAGGTGACGATCATAACCAAGGCAACTTGATCCATTTTTGTTCTGTACGCAGACCCTGGGACGCAGATCATCCACACCACGAGATATCCACATTCAACATCAGCATAAGATAGCGCCGCTGCATGCATCCAGATGCGATCCTAATCATATATTGAATTAGACCAGGCAAATATAGCATGCCACGTGGGTGCCGCTAGCTCGCGACTTTTAATTTGATAAGCACAGCAGTGGTATGTACATTCTTACACGTCAGGCAATCCCCAAGTATGTTATTATGTGGGACTGATATATATATATAGTTGCAACGCATGCAGGAAGTCTGAAGTCTGGCATTGGAAGCGAAGCTGACCTGCACGTACACGACTGTATGTTGAGATCTCCCGATTGATAAATGTCACAGGGGAAAAAAGGCGGGAAGGAAAGAGTAAAAGTTATCTAAAAAGCTGAAGGTGACGAAGATCGAGTTGTCAATAAGGTGTGGTCATGGGCAGAGAAAATATGTTAGATAGATATAGCCAAGTGCCCTTGCAGAAGATTTTCTCCAAGCTAAAGCATGATTAACCACGCCAACTATAATTTAAGAGTGCAGGCCTATGTGGTGATTACTAATATTTGTCCAAAATAAATCGGGTAGACTGGCTATGGAGAATCATACATGATGATACATTGCTGTAAGTTGACTGGTAAGCGCATAATCTTAACAGAATGATCCGGATACTTCAAGTTAATTTATGACTTATCCAATGCACTCGAAACTTGAAGGGTTAAATGGTTAACGGGATCATCGTGCGAAACGCTGATAATTAAATCTTTAGGCGTTGATTGCAAACTGCGGATTAAGTTTTATCCTTCTCCGTCGTCACGCAAATCATCTTTCAGCAAGGCATGATTTCGTGGCAAGGCGAGGAATTCCCGCTTGTATATTATATGTGACAGTTATTTTGACATGACTGTGGCGGTATGGATTATTTCATGCTGCTGCTAGGCCTATATATACAGTAAATTTGTTCTAAGAGTACAGGCTTTGTCCATGACCTGTATAACAAAAAGACGGAAAGCACAGCGTAGGTTCACGAGCAACTTGATAAATGAGAATATTGTCCGTTATTAAAAGTCAAACATCACATTTTCATCAGCTAGATGGTGGGGTGATGTTGTTCGTATCTGACTCGATAAAAGCGTAATGAATTATTCAGATCGAGATTCGAATGTTTAGAAGAAGAAATCTGACAATATATAGAGAGTTATTGATTAATCATTTTAGCTGCGGTATGATGCTAATGTCCAAGAATTCGAATCCTCCTATTTACCGAGCCGTTAACTCCACTCCGCTCTTGATAAACAAACGATGCAAAAATTATGTCCAACAAAGCTGGCTCAGTTGTGTAAATCAATCAGATTTCAAGGTACCACGAACGGCTGACAAAAATCCCATTGGCAAGTTGTAAACAGAATGCAAATATCTCCATTCAGTATCGAGAGGCATCCATTGAGTCTCCAAGGCACAGGACAATAACGCGGGAAACGGATGCGACGTTATCCGACAGCCGATCAAGTCGCCCTCCAAGACGCGAGCTATATAGGAGTGCATAGGTAATGAATGTCTCATAAAAACACCAAGAGAAGATTCACTCGCACCTCCGCCGCGCGCTATTGGAAGATATACAACCTCCTCCCGTAAAGACACTCTCGTCCTCGATAATTACCGGGCCTTACAACACGGAGCTCGGCGCCATGGCTTGTATGTAATGACAGGTGAAGATAGCGCAAGAAGCTAACGGTGCGCTGAATAATATATTAATGAGCCGGTTGGCTAGCTACTGCTACTCCGTGCATCTTACGTAGTCAGCTCAATTAGAGTCCTTGCATACAGCACACTCTCATCCAGTAATGCCGTGCCTATTATCCTAGTGTATCGCCTTCAGACCCAGTGATTTGAATGCTGATGAGTGATGTTTAAAGGGAATAGCTAAACGTGGTTAATATTACAGGAAGTCTTATTAATTATGTAGACTGCTCCCAGACTGCTCATTGACGTTTATATGTGAAGAGACACGCGGGAGGAATTAAGTGGAATGCCATATTTGACATTAAACACTTAAGAATATGAAATGTTTGTATAATGAGCTCTATATCACTTGATAAAAGTCTTTTTTTTTCCATCTTTACATGCAATTAAATTGGGAGAAGGAAAATAAACTGATCTAGTCTTTCAACACTGGGATAGGAATCTCTACCAGTAAAATAATCTGTCAATAGTCAAATTTAGACCGAATTATAGTGCACACATAATAAAAAGCTGTTTACTTAATGTTTATAAATAAGAAAGCTAACTATATTAAAGGGGCTATATGGAAAACGAATGAAGTACCGCTACAACGCCTCCCAAATAAACAACATTAACAACGAACAAATCAAAACAACAATATATCGACAAAAAAAGATCATGATCACCCTACAAGGAATCGGTAATTTCTAGATAAAATAATGATCTTAAAATGTGCCATTCAAATATTATTTTTCTATATTATCCGTTGTGTCGATCATTGTGTTCAGTGAAAGATGGAGAGAGAGAGAGTGAGAGAGAGAGAGAGAGAGAGAGAGAGAGAGGGGGGGGGGAACGAGAGAGCAGTAATCAAGCAGCTGTTGAATGCTGCGTGATGCTAATTATGCATAATCCGGCTTATAATAAGCTCTTTGTTTTAAATCCCAAGAAAGAGAATCGGTCTTCTTCGTGGGTAATTAGGTGCTGCTCTGTTAAAGCCACCAGTGTTGGTTTGAGGAATATAATGAAAGAAGCTCTTATAGTGACCGAGTAGGCCGATGCTCATTATTTATAACGAAATTGAAAAGAACCAGTCATGTGCTGATCTTGAAAAATTAACAAACTGGAAGGAATTTGCCACATCTCGCACGAATTCAAGGCTCTCCTGTGAACACTCTATAGAAAACAAATAATAGATGCTGTTTTTTGTAGGCCTTTCAAATACAAAGTCGTTTTCAGATATGAATAGAGAGAGAGAGATATTAGTGAGAGTGATAAACGGAGGGATGGAGGGGGGAGAGAGAGAGAGAGAAGGAGGGGGGGGGGGGGGGCTGTGAAGATATAGATAAATACAACCAGCTGTGTCTTCGAGTTGACGATTCAATTCGCCTTCCCTCTCAACCATGACTCACTCCTCCTCATTAACATAGATGCCTCAGATCCTACCACATCTTGAAAATATTTACAGCTTGAATATACGACCGTGAAATCATAATGCCGTGGTATGTTAATGGTCAAGCGATGGAAAATATAACGTGTATATAATATATTCTTCTCCAACCCTATCTCTCTCTTTATCGACTATTTCTCTTTCTATTTTCCTTTCTCTCACTCTCAACTACTCAGCTTTATTATCTTCTCCTCCAACATCATCTCGCCCCCTCTTTCTTTTGTCTCTCTCTCTCTCTATATATACATTTTTTTCTTCTCCCTCTCTCCCCCTCGTTTCATTTTCATTTTTTTCCTCACTCTTCTTTGCCTTCTCATCTCCCATGTTGGTATTTTCTCTTGAGTCGATCCCCATATCTCTCCATTTCCATTATTCTTTCTCTCTCTCTCAATTACTCACCATCTGTTGATTATCCTATTAATGTTTTTTTTCTTCAACAAACCCACCTCCTTTCTTCTCTCACTCTCAATTACTCCATATTCTCATTATCATTACCACTCTCCCTCTCTCTATCTCTCTCTGCTTCTCTATTATTTTCTTTCTTCCTCTCTCAAACTAATTTACTCCTCAGGCTTTCTTATATTCGTTCCCCTTCGTCCCTCTCCATTTGTTTCAATTTCTTCAGATGCTCTACCTTAAAAATGAAAGATGTCTACACAACTACTGGAACTGAAAAGGATGACAATTATTCAGCATCACCTAATTTTATTTCAATTTAATTTCCATGTACAATTAATGTTATTGTAGATAGATGTGCATGAATAAAATAATGATTATCATAAGCATTATAATCAATGATTTAAAAGTGTTCATTTAAACCCAACTAGTCCCTTAGCTAAGCTAAACTAGCAATGCCATATTTATAAAGATGACACAAAGTTATAAGCTCGTCACTTTCAATAAGGTATCTATTGCGTTTCCAATATTTATGTGTTTTAAGTGTGTATGCCCAGATAAGAAATGTCTTGAAGGGGCTTTCGGATAAGGCAGCTCTTGTAATTGTAAATGCCTTAATAACATCACAGTTAAACAATGGAAATTCTTTGCTCTCTGGAATAACTCAGTATCATCTGAAGATATTGCAATATGTTCAGGATTCTTCCAAGAGGCAGGAAGTTCGACTACATAACCCCTACACTTATTGCACTACACTGGCTTCTTGTATTAAAAAAAAGAACAGAATTCAACATTATTTGGATTATTATATGGAAGGTAATCCACAAATAGGCAACTAGATATAGTCGCTTTGTAAGGTATAATAGAACTAGATGGAACTTCGACTGCGCGCAGTCGAAAATGATGCCTCCGTCATAGAGCAATTTTACAAACCAAAACAGAAGAAATTTTTCAAATTCAGGTTCAATTGTAATCCATTAACAGGTTCTCAGAATATCGTGATTACAAGGAATTTCTCATATACATATACATGTATGACCCTTTGATCTTTGACCTCATGACCCTAAATTCTACTCAGTTCATTGGCTCTGCAAGATGTCCTGAGTTAAATAGTAATCCATTTGTCAGTTCTAATGAGAATGCGTTCACAAACTATTTTTGCATACATAATGAGCCCATGACCTTTGACCTTTGACCTCATGACCCAAGAATCTACTCAGTTCATTGGCTCTGCAAGTAACATATACATAACCTAAGTTTGGCAGGAATCCATCAATTGGTTCTTGAGATAACGCGATCACGAGCTGTTTTTGCATAAATAATGAGCCCTGTGACCTTTGACCTTTGATCACGTGACCCCAAAATCTAATCAGTTCATCGGCTCTGCAAGATACATACATGACCAAAGTTTGGCAGGAATCCATCAATCGGTTCTTCAGATAACGCGATCACGAGCCGTTTTTGCATACATAATGAGCCCTGTGACCTTTGACCTTTGACTTCGTGACCCCAAAATCTAATCAGTTCATCGGCTCTGCAAGATACATATATGACCAAAGTTTGGCAGGAATCCATCAATCGGTTCTTCAGATAACGCGATCACGAGTCGTTTTTGCATACATAATGAGCCATGTGACCTTTGACCTTTGACCTCGTGACCCCAAAATCTAATCAGTTCATCGGCTCTGCAGTATACATACATGACCAAAGTTTGGCAGGAATCCATTGATCGGTTCTTCAGATAACGCGATCACGAGAACGGGACGTACGGACGTACGGACGGACGGACAACCCGAAAACATAATGCCTCCGGCTACTTCGTAACGGAGGCATAAAAATAGTATGCTTATGAATATCTCCCATTTCTTCTTGGTTTTCTCAACGTTTTCTGCAAATTGATCGGATAATTACATATCAATATATCAATTAATCTCAAATTGATTACAATTTCATTTTTCAATACTTATCAAAACACCCTGTCAGTCTGTCACACAATCCTAACAACTAGAGAATCTACAAAAATAGGACAAGCATCATTTCTAGTCACTAGGTCTACCATTACACCATTCCATGACGAATGTCACACAAGAAAGTAATTCATCACAAAACAAGTGGAGAAATGATCCATCTATCATTTACCAATATTTGTCACATATTGTATACCATAAAATGCTAACAAAGAAGACAGATATAAGAAAGGAAGAATAATAAAACTAGAATTTAAATCGTCACGAGGACGATTAAGGTGGTCTGTCTTCAAGTCTTATGATAGATTATAATATTTACTTTATTGAGAAAGGGAGAAGTTATATAGACATGTAAACAATGATGATCATCATGATGATGATGATGATGATCTTGATAGTAATGGTGATGACGATGATGATGATGATGATGATCATGATGATGTTGATGATTATCATCAACAGACCATGATGACATCAGACTGACAAAAATGAGAGAACATTTAGATAGTATATAGTCACAGCTACAACATACTCAAAAATCAACAAAAATCAAGCCGAAATAACGGCGATATTGCTCGCAAAAGACAAGATTTTGTAGAATCCAGATTTGAGAAAAAGTCATCTCCCATAAGGATTGCACGCAAAAAGTAATGGATCAAGTGATAATAGGGTAATAATAAAGTAAATATGGTTGTTTATTACATATTTGCGATTGTACGTGTTTTAATATTCAAAGGAGATGGTACAGTGAAAGGTCAAAAAGAAAAAAAAGTGAAGAAAAGAAATTGTTGGAGAATCCCGGACTCGAACCAGGGACCTCGAGGTCGGAAGTCAAGTGCGTTACCGATATACCAAAACATTTCCCATAGAGATTACACGTAAACGGAAAATGGAATTCTCAAATCCCACTTTGGAAGTGAAATATGAGCATGATCCCGGCATCTGATTGGGAAATAAAGGGCACACTTATGATAGCTTATTGTCTCAGCTACAACATACTCGAAGCTCAGCGTAAACAAAGATAAAACGACGGAGATATTGCTCGCGAAAGACGAGAATGTAGAATCCAGTTTTGAGAAAAAGTCATGTCCCATAGAGAATACACGCAAAATGTGAAAAATTGACATGCCTCCTTTAATCGCAAAAATACGCCATGATACCATTGTCAAAATGAAATATCGTGGGGACTGTATTTGTAGAGAATATTCTCAGGTAGAACATATCAAAATTTGAAAGAAAATTAATCAATATTTACAGAGATACAATCAATTTTCCAAAAATCTGCTGACGTCATAATATGCAAATTGAAATTTTGAGTTCGGAGGCCGTTATGATGACGTCATGAGTTAATTGAGGGTCAAATGAGACATGAAATCATATCTCCAACTCATAATCTATTTAAATATGAAAGAAATTGGGGGTTATCTATCCATTCTGAAGAGTTAAAATGAATTTTGTATAGGCATGTTTTTGCCCATGTATTGTGGATACAGATAGCGCAGGTCGGCGCGTGCGTTCAACTTTGACAGCCGCTAATTGCGGTATTACTGGTCGGAAAAAGGTAAACAAGGTATCAAAATGCTTGGAAAAATGTAATAAATATGATAACAGAAAAAAATTGGCGATTCTATGTTGCAAAATGCCAGGACGTGCGGATACGCGCGGAAACGCGCGCGCGTAATTACGCGCGCGCAAATTTTGAAAATGCTTAAAATGACCTGAAACGTATGCAAAATTAATTTAGAACGAATTTGACCATTTTAAAATTGTAATGCGCGCGTACGTGCGCGTCGAGGTGCGCGCGCGGAATTTTTTGACATTTTTCGTTGACCTTTGACCTGAAGTTGATGTATACCAAATATGGTTGATTTTAGATGACTCGTTATCGAGATATGATAATGACCTGGATTTTACAAAATGGCGCCTGGATGACGTCACGATGACCCCATGACCTTGAAAAAGGTTTTAGGAACTTGATATTATAGGGCCTGATGACTGACAGAAATTCAAAGGAAATTGACCATGTCGATTTCGAGTAAACGTGTGCACAAAAAAGTGTACGGAAGAAATAAAAATAAAGAAAGAAAGAAAGAAAGAAAGAAAGAAAGAATAAAGAAAATTCTAGCGAAATCAATAGGTGATCTGTCATCGACAGACCACCTAATAAAGAAAGAAAGAAAGAAAGAAAGAAAGAAAGAATAAAGAAAATTCTAGCGAAATCAATAGGTGATCTGTCATCGACAGACCACCTAATAAAAGGGTGGTATTCCGGTAGCGCGTACTAAGTTAGCGCGTACCAAGTTAGTCCACACTTTTATGGAGTGCCTGTTGCCAACTCATTTACCCTGTACAGATTATTTTAATCCTCCAATGAAAAGTGTCCAAAAAATTAATTTTGCAATGAAATGGGAAGAAAAAGATAATATGAGTATGAACTGAATTTCAACAAAGTCTTTGGTAGATTACCTTTGTCATGAATATTGAAGGAGGAAGATGACACCTAGCATTCCATAGAAGTGTGAACTAAAATTCTTGTTTAGTCTGGACTTAGTCCCGGCTTAACTTATGAGAATACCACCCAATAAGTGCACTTTTATAGTTACAGACTAACTATCACAAATATATTTTACCCTGAATACAAAATAGGGTACTTAGAGAGTATCTGATTGTCTGAAAAGCTATCATGTGACACTCAATATATATTGCGGAGCATGCAATAATATACCCTTTTTTAACATCTATATTACATACACAAAATGTATCATAGTGTACATCCAAGCTGCCCTGCTTGTTTCCAGTACTTGGATTGTTTCAGCTCCACAAATCTGACACATCTATGGCAATCGGAATATGTTATGTGGAGGACTTTAGAATAAACAAGGCTTGAGGTCGTAAATACCCTCAACAAATTCATGAACATGTCATAACTAAATCAAAATAACAAGACAGACTTCTTTGAAAGGCTCCATCGCCTTCCAGATTACAAAATAAAATGATGCCTCCGGCTACCTTGTAGCGGAGGCATGGAAAAAAAAACACTTCATGAGACGACAAGAGAAATGTTAAGGCGAGAGATAACATAAAAGAAATAATTCATCAAGCTTTAAAAAAAAAAAAGCCTTCAAAATGAAGCTCCATATTACACTAAAATATTTCAGATAAGAACGGCATACAAGATAAAAAAAGATTTGTATAAAACTAAGCAGTAAGTTCTAACAAAACACATGTTTTTTCGAATGTAATCAAAGTGATTGGTCAATTGGTGTCATTTATCTGCATCATCATTTACAGTGATTTGTCGTTTGGTCTACTACCTGTAAAAACTCCTGGAATCATAATTTTCATATTTGTTTTTTTTCTTCTCCTTTTTCAATTACCTGCCACTTTAAAGGTAATACAAAGTTTTGGGAAATTTTGAAAATTGGATGGATATAAATCTTTACAATTTTGATATATTTGGATGCCCCTGTGGATGTATTATAAGCACTAAAAAAATTAGCCCCTAAAACACTTCTGTTTTTGAGAAAAATTGAATATAAAAATTTACCGGTGCTCCCGGTAAATTTTGATAAATTTCAAATAGCGCCTATGGCCGTACAATCGTAGCTGCGACCATGAAAATCTCAGAATATGTAGTTGGGATATATAATTTCCTAACGGGAATAGCTAATCGGTCGATTTTAGTCAAGAAACATTGTTTCGTAGCTAAATTAATATCTTGACCTTGAGAGGGAGCTATACAACATAAAGAGTTTATTATTTATAATTTCATAACTTTAGACTCGATTTCAACCTCGACAACGATCAATGTATATTGTCGGAACGCATATGCTTCTAATATGTTTATTTGAACCAAATTCATGACCCCATACCAAAACTTTGTAATACCTTTAAGATATAACATTTTTACACACGGTCACATTTCGTCACCCGTTTCACGAACCGTCCTCTCTGGCCAAATTCGGCATTTTTTTCAATTTTTATTTTTTTTGCATTTTTTTCATGTACTAATAAATACCTACATTTTGTGAAAATTTCAGAGTCTAACATTGCGCGGTTACGTAATAACGACGTCATCGTAAAGCGTCCTCTTGCAATAAATTGGATATTTCTGTACCACGAACCGTCCTCTCTCGCGCTCGCGCGCTCAGGACACTTCGTGGTGAAGAATTTGACGTAAATTGATCCGTCTGCTGCACCACGAAGCGGCCGCTTCCCTGGAAAGTTTGCCCGGATCCAATTATTTCGTAAGTATATGTTCTAAGATCTATTTTCTAAAACATAAAATATTTTCAAAAAACAATAAGAGATTCTTCCTTCGGTTATAGCAATTATATTTTTCTAAAAAGTTCATTTTATCATTAAATTTTCACGAAAAATTATGTTACAGTCCCGCCTATTCAGTTTTTGGTTGGACCTAACACGAAATCCTGTCTGACTGTTGATAATAAGAACTAACTTCAGATCTACTGAAGATATCTGCTTTCTAAGATTATTTAATGAATACTGTCTGTAGATTAGATAAACACAGGAAAAACTAGAACAAGAGCAATTCAACACTAGTAATTTAGGTCTAACTCTAGATCTAGACCTAGGATCTACTTTGTCTTTATCTTACAATACTATACTAACGACGACGATTTAGGCCTAGACCAGATCTATTTCTGATCAAAGAAAGACACAAATTAGACCTAGATGTAACTTAGTCTTAGTGTAGATCTAGACTAGAGTCTAGCTAGACCATAGTCTGACTAGACCTAGGTCTAGTCCTAACTTTTTTTAGTATTATTAAGATGTATAATGTTACTAACTAACCTATCTTATAGATTTTATCTAGATCTAGATCTAACATTTGGACTAGATAGTTAAGGTTTTACCTAGGAGCTCCACCATTAGCAGATCTTAAGTCATTTGTACCCTGCCCATTTCGGGGACCAAAACTGAAAGTTCTATTTTATATGTAATCTAATCAAGATAGTTACAATTAATGTAGTCTACTGAACAATAGTTGGACTTCATCTAGATTAACCATTTTTTCATTACAAAAAAAATGTCTTATTCAGTCCCAAAAATTGGCAGGGACCAGGGTATTCATGTTCATGTTCTTGTTGACATTTTTATTTATGTACTTGAATGCATGGTGTAGTAAAATCATTGTAACTTTAATCTCTACCTATGTGTCAAATCATTGTGAAACCGATTTGTATATCATTGACTTTTATAATATTTTGTCTCATTTTTTTTCTTGTTTTTATTATCGCAGATGTGGCTGTGCAACTTAGAGAAGGAGATATCTAAAACAAAGCAGGTATGCCAAGACCAAAGAAGAGCAAAGGGAAAAGTGGATCAAGGTAAGAATTCTTATGTTTACCAGAATAAATATTTATAAATAATGAAATGGTGTTAAAAAACAATATATAGGTGATGTCTTTGACTTTATAATTTCAAGTGTTGGGCCAATATTAATGCAGAATAATAATTTCTTCATGAATTATAAAAAATAAGGCTATAATTTCTTTACCAGTTCATCTCTCATGGAACAGCTTAATATGTATATTTATTACCGAATACATACCGGTATGCAAAATTGTTATGAAAATAAGGTTGTTGAAATCTCTCTTTCTTTTTTTTATTCCTTTTTAGACCGGATAAAGGCTATGATGTTTTGGTGCAATGGCATTTGAATGGTGCAAACAACATTGTTCATTCACCACTCCTTCAGTGGACAGGGAAGATGACAAAAGGGAAAGAGGTGATCATGGACTATGAAGGGACTCTGTGGCAAGGAATCGTTCTCGATTCAGAATATCTTGAAGATTCAGAATCGTCTGATGAGGAATTTGACATCCCCCTGGCACGACTTTCTGACAAATATGCAGGTATTACTCTCCTTTTCGTCTTTTTCCCAATTTGATATCATCTGAGTGTTAACCAGTTCTTGGGAGTATGAGAGTCTCGTCAAGAAAATGTTTACAATAATGAACTTGTGCATGAAAAAATGAACATATTTACAATAATGAATATGTATATACAAAAGAACGTAATTACAATTATGAATAAGAATGTTTGCATTATGAAAGTACAAGAATATAACAACAACAACAATCTAGACCAACTTTCCTACAAGATCTTAATGAGGAAAGACCGAAGCGCATGTTCAATATTATAAATGGATTCTTCTACATTTGTAAGATCTTTTTTTAGGGGGGAGGGGTGGGTGCAGGTTTGGGATGAGTCTTCTATTTGGGGGGGGGGGGGAGGCATTGGAACTAGTGTGTATATTTCACTATTGTAGTCTTATTCATTTTTTTTTTTTTTGGGGGGGGGGGCATCTTCTTCGGAGAGTTTAAAACTAGTGTTTATATTCAATTTTTGTAATCCTACCCCAGAAGCAAAACTTGGTCCTCTACCCGTATCATCGCCATCACTTCCTGAAGATTCAACAGGATGTGGATCTGGATTGCCTGAACCAATATCCATCGCAAGTGACCAGATAACACAGTCTGATGAGGAATTTGACATCCCCCTGGCACGACTTTCTGACAAATATGCAGGTATTACACTCCTTTTCCCAATTTGATAGATAAGATAAGATAAGATTTTATTAAACTCTATCGAACCCCGATCGGGAGTATGAGAGTCTCAACAAGAACATATTGACAATAATGAATTTGTGCATGAAAAAATGACCATATTTACAATAATGAATATGCATATACAAATGAACTTAATTACAATTATGAATAAGAATGTTTGCATTATGAAAGTACAAGAATATAACAACAACAACAATCTAGACCAACTTTCCTACAAGATCTTAATGAGGAAAGACCGAAGCGCATGTTCAATATTATAAATGGATTCTTCTACATTTGTAAGATCTTTTTTTAGGGGGGAGGGGTGGGTGCAGGTTTGGGATGAGTCTTCTATTTGGGGGGGGGGGGAGGCATTGGAACTAGTGTGTATATTTCACTATTGTAGTCTTATTCATTTTTTTTTTTTTTGGGGGGGGGGGGCATCTTCTTCGGAGAGTTTAAAACTAGTGTTTATATTCAATTTTTGTAATCCTACCCCAGAAGCAAAACTTGGTCCTCTACCCGTATCATCGCCATCACTTCCTGAAGATTCAACAGGATGTGGATCTGGATTGCCTGAACCAATATCCATCGCAAGTGACCAGATAACACAGTCTGATGAGGAATTTGACATCCCCCTGGCACGACTTTCTGACAAATATGCAGGTATTACACTCCTTTTCCCAATTTGATAGATAAGATAAGATAAGATTTTATTAAACTCTATCGAACCCCGATCGGGAGTATGAGAGTCTCAACAAGAACATATTGACAATAATGAATTTGTGCATGAAAAAATGACCATATTTACAATAATGAATATGCATATACAAATGAACTTAATTACAATTATGAATAAGAATGTTTGCATTATGAAAGTACAAGAATATAACAACAACAACAATCTAGACCAACTTTCCTACAAGATCTTAATGAGGAAAGACCGAAGCGCATGTTCAATATTATAAATGGATTCTTCTACATTTGTAAGATCTTTTTTTAGGGGGGAGGGGTGGGTGCAGGTTTGGGATGAGTCTTCTATTTGGGGGGGGGGGGGAGGCATTGGAACTAGTGTGTATATTTCACTATTGTAGTCTTATTCATTTTTTTTTTTTGGGGGGGGGGGGGCATCTTCTTCGGAGAGTTTAAAACTAGTGTTTATATTCAATTTTTGTAATCCTACCCCAGAAGCAAAACTTGGTCCTCTACCCGTATCATCGCCATCACTTCCTGAAGATTCAACAGGATGTGGATCTGGATTGCCTGAACCAATATCCATCGCAAGTGACCAGATAACACAGTCTGATGAGGAATTTGACATCCCCCTGGCACGACTTTCTGACAAATATGCAGGTATTACACTCCTTTTCCCAATTTGATAGATAAGATAAGATAAGATTTTATTAAACTCTATCGAACCCCGATCGGGAGTATGAGAGTCTCAACAAGAACATATTGACAATAATGAATTTGTGCATGAAAAAATGACCATATTTACAATAATGAATATGCATATACAAATGAACTTAATTACAATTATGAATAAGAATGTTTGCATTATGAAAGTACAAGAATATAACAACAACAACAATCTAGACCAACTTTCCTACAAGATCTTAATGAGGAAAGACCGAAGCGCATGTTCAATATTATAAATGGATTCTTCTACATTTGTAAGATCTTTTTTTAGGGGGGAGGGGTGGGTGCAGGTTTGGGATGAGTCTTCTATTTGGGGGGGGGGGGAGGCATTGGAACTAGTGTGTATATTTCACTATTGTAGTCTTATTCATTTTTTTTTTTTTTTGGGGGGGGGGCATCTTCTTCGGAGAGTTTAAAACTAGTGTTTATATTCAATTTTTGTAATCCTACCCCAGAAGCAAAACTTGGTCCTCTACCCGTATCATCGCCATCACTTCCTGAAGATTCAACAGGATGTGGATCTGGATTGCCTGAACCAATATCCATCGCAAGTGACCAGATAACACAGTCTGATGAGGAATTTGACATCCCCCTGGCACGACTTTCTGACAAATATGCAGGTATTACACTCCTTTTCCCAATTTGATAGATAAGATAAGATAAGATTTTATTAAACTCTATCGAACCCCGATCGGGAGTATGAGAGTCTCAACAAGAACATATTGACAATAATGAATTTGTGCATGAAAAAATGACCATATTTACAATAATGAATATGCATATACAAATGAACTTAATTACAATTATGAATAAGAATGTTTGCATTATGAAAGTACAAGAATATAACAACAACAACAATCTAGACCAACTTTCCTACAAGATCTTAATGAGGAAAGACCGAAGCGCATGTTCAATATTATAAATGGATTCTTCTACATTTGTAAGATCTTTTTTTAGGGGGGGAGGGGTGGGTGCAGGTTTGGGATGAGTCTTCTATTTGGGGGGGGGGGGAGGCATTGGAACTAGTGTGTATATTTCACTATTGTAGTCTTATTCATTTTTTTTTTTTGGGAGGGGCATCTTCTTCGGAGAGTTTAAAACTAGTGTTTATATTCAATTTTTGTAATCCTACCCCAGAAGCAAAACTTGGTCCTCTACCCGTATCATCGCCATCACTTCCTGAAGATTCAACAGGATGTGGATCTGGATTGCCTGAACCAATATCCATCGCAAGTGACCAGATAACACAGTCTGATGAGGAATTTGACATCCCCCTGGCACGACTTTCTGACAAATATGCAGGTATTACACTCCTTTTCCCAATTTGATAGATAAGATAAGATAAGATTTTATTAAACTCTATCGAACCCCGATCGGGAGTATGAGAGTCTCAACAAGAACATATTGACAATAATGAATTTGTGCATGAAAAAATGACCATATTTACAATAATGAATATGCATATACAAATGAACTTAATTACAATTATGAATAAGAATGTTTGCATTATGAAAGTACAAGAATATAACAACAACAACAATCTAGACCAACTTTCCTACAAGATCTTAATGAGGAAAGACCGAAGCGCATGTTCAATATTATAAATGGATTCTTCTACATTTGTAAGATCTTTTTTTAGGGGGGAGGGGTGGGTGCAGGTTTGGGATGAGTCTTCTATTTGGGGGGGGGGGAGGCATTGGAACTAGTGTGTATATTTCACTATTGTAGTCTTATTCATTTTTTTTGGGGGGGGGGGCATCTTCTTCGGAGAGTTTAAAACTAGTGTTTATATTCAATTTTTGTAATCCTACCCCAGAAGCAAAACTTGGTCCTCTACCCGTATCATCGCCATCACTTCCTGAAGATTCAACAGGATGTGGATCTGGATTGCCTGAACCAATATCCATCGCAAGTGACCAGATAACACAGTCTGACAGCCATGCAGGTAAAAATATCTTCCAATAATAGTTCATGACTATTCATAATAACATAAAGAAATCAGAGGACTGTCCACAGTACAAGGAAATTATACTGATGATAATAACTAAAGTGAAATTATATTGATACAGTTAGAATGGACAAAAAGCACACTTCATTTTATTGATTGTGTACGTGTTCTGAATATAAAAGGGATTTTCTATTCATTTATTCAATATCCTGATCAATTATTATCACACTTATTGTTTCTGTTGTGCTCAATATAACTTTACCTGTGTCCCGAAAATTATGTCATTACATTCACTATCATTGTTTTCCCTTTGTCTTTTTATCTTCTCCAGATTCTCCGCTCCATCCAAACATGCAGTGTGGTCAGAGAAATCCTGAAACATGTGACAATTTCATGTGTACTGATGAAGTTTGGGCAGCGTGTCCAGAGTGCTTGTGTTTCTTATGCTTCCTTCATTTTAACTTACGTGATGATTGCCTTTGTCATAATCTTGCATTCAATCTCAGTGAAATTCCACTTGACATCAGTTCAAGTGCATCACAGTACCAAGGGCTCACCAACGAAGAAGAAAGGAACAATGAAGACGAGGTTATGCCGTTAATGGAATCAAGAAGAGGAAACTTTGAAAACCAAGCCTCATTGGATACAAGAGTTGAAGAGAACGGAGATCAGGTACTGATGGCGACTCTGGAATCAAAACAATCCGATGCGACCGACTCATTAGATATTCCAGAGCATCTTGAAGAAGCTAGCCTTCCCCAGGAATCAGCTGATAATAGTCAACTGTCTCCTGAATCATTTCAAGTAGATGGGGAAAGAGCATTGGAAGTGCCAGAGCAGCCAAAGACGGTGAAGAGTAGAAATCAATTAGTCAAAGAACGGAGAAATGCTGGTTACAGCTATGAGAGTGAAAAGAGTAAGGAACTAAAAGCGGCGAGGAGATTTGCTAGCTACGAAACCTCATGTGAAAAGTGTCATTTCAGAGGACTTAGTTGCAACACATTTAGTTGCAACACTCGTGAAGCTATTAGATCAGCTTTTTATGACCTTGCTGATCTGACAAAGCAGAGAGAATGGATTGGACGGCACACCGAACAGATTCAAGAAAAGAAGTCAAGAAAGATCAGAAAATGTGCGTATTTCCTGCCCAATGCAGGTGATCCATGCATTAAAGTTCGTGTATGCAAAGCGATGTTCGTGGGAACATTAGGTATATCAGAGAGGCAAGTGAAGACCGTGCTTGGAAAGAAGAGACCATACGGCTGCCTTGAAGGTGAAGGAAGGGGTGGCAGGCAGACGTCTGACAGAGACGCTCTATTACGTGAAGGGGTGAAGCGGCACATTAATCAATTTCCGCGTCAAGAATCTCATTATTGTCGGGCCAACAGTCGATGTGAATACCTTTCAGAAGATCTCAATCCTGAGATCATGTATCGCATGTACAATTCATCTACAGAAGGTACAGAGGAATGTGCTTCTTTATCTCTTTACAGGAAGGTTCTGAAGAAGATGAATATCAAGTTCCATCATCCGAAAAAGGACATGTGCCCCTTGTGCGAAACCTACAGACGTGGGAATCCCAAAGAGAGGGAAGAAATTGCAGGGGCATACAAAGTTCACATTGCTGAAAAAGAAAAAGTAAGAGAGTTGAAGAGTCTTGCTAAGGAAAGAGCTTCAGTTGACCACACATTTGTCTCTGCAGTTTTCGATCTGGAGCAGGTCATTTACTTGCCGAAGTCCCCACAATCTGACATTTTCTACAAACGTAGACTCAGCAACTACAACTTCACGATATATGAACTTGCAAGCAAGGACGGATGGTGCTTTCTTTCACACGAGTGCGAAACAAAAAGAGGATCCTGTGAAATTGCCTCACACGTCCATCGGTACCTTAACAGTCTAGATGAGAGGGGTGTGAAACAAGTAGTGTTCTACTGTGATGGCTGTGTCGGTCAAAATAAGAACTCTTATCATCCCAACAATGCTGCAACATTTCATCGGAAAGGCTAAGTCCGTTGAATCGGTCACAGTTAATTACTTCCCTACAAACCACGGACAAAGTGAGGGTGATGCCATGCACAGCGTCATAGAACGAAGCATTAGACGTGTGAAAGAAGTCATGGTACCGACTCAATTGAGCACCATTTGTGCGATGGCTCGTCTTCACCCCCATCCTTATCATGTAGTAGAAGTCCAATCAAGAGATATTGATGATTGGAAGTCTGTTGGTCAACAGAAAGGTATTCTGCGAGTCCGAACCTCTGAGGGTGGACAAACCGTAGACTGGAAGAAATTCATGGCTATGAAGGTCGTGAAAGGTGAAGTGGATTCCGTGTACTTCAAGTATTCTCACACTGATGAAGAATTTGATGTGATCAGGACAAACCAGACACGGAGAGGTGTAGAAGAGGTCACTGAAGTAACACCCGAGCCTCTCTACAGGAATGGCCCACCAAAGCTATCTTTGGGTAAATATCAGGATCTCAAGGCCCTCTGCAGCGGCACTACACCTGCAGTCTGGCACCCACTCCACCAGGCTTTTTATGATAAGCTGCCTCACTACTAAACTATGCTACCCAAATGATATCAGTTAATTAATGCTTTCATATTCTTTGTTTCCATAAAAAGTAATCACTGACCAGTTCATATCTGAAATGTAGAGTTGAATCTGCTAGATTGTGACGAGCTGTGTTTGTCATTATGATACTTTGCGTATTTTCATATGAGCGATTTCAATTTTTGTTGAAAATCAAATCTTAAAAAAAAAAGAACTTGTTTATAAATGATTCACAATTGAGACTAAAAAAATACTTTTGCATGACATCGAAACGAAAATTACTTATTTCATTGGTATGAGATGTATCTAGCACAAGAGATAATATATCAATGACATATTAATTAAATGATTTGTATTGAATGATGCATTCTTTGGGATATTACATTCATAGTTACGAAATTAAGCTGGCTATTTTATTTATTTATTTTTTTCATCTGTAAATATTGAAGTTTTAATATAAGGAATAGACTATAGAGATGAAATTATCAAATGAATTGACGAGAAATAATCAATTCTTTTGAATATTGTGTCAATATGATATTTATTGTACTCAAGACAAGTGATATTTTACCATTTCCATCTGTAAATAATGCAGTTTAAAAACAAAATGTAATACACTGAAATAATTAAATGAATTGACGAGAAATAATCAATTCTTTTGAATATTGTGTCAATATGATACTTATTGTACTCAAGACAAGTGATATTTTAACATTTCCATCTGTAAATAATGCAGTTGAATCTGCTAGATTGTGACAAGCTGTGTTTGTCATTATGATACTTTGCGTATTTTCATATGAGTGATTTGAATTTTTGTTGAAAATCAAATCTAAAAAAAAAAAAGAACTTGTTTATAAATGATTCACAATTGAGACTAAAAAATACTTTTGCATGACATCGAAACGAAAATTACTTATTTCATTGGTATGAGATGTATCTAGCACAAGAGATAATATATCAATGACATATTAATTAAATGATTTGTATTGAATGATGCATTCTTTGGGATATTACATTCATAGTTACGAAATTAAGCTGGCTCATTTTATTTATTTATTTTTTTCATCTGTAAATATTGAAGTTTTAATATAAGGAATAGACTATAGAGATGAAATTATCAAATGAATTGACGAGAAATAATCAATTCTTTTGAATATTGTGTCAATATGATATTTATTGTACTCAAGACAAGTGATATTTTAACATTTCCATCTGTAAATAATGCAGTTTAAAAACAAAATGTAATACACTGAAATAATTAAATGAATTTATGAGAAATAATACATTCTTTTCAATATTATATTTCTATGAGATGTATCTGGCTCTTTCAGAACATTGGTATTTCTTATCTGTAAATGATACAGCTTTAAAGAGAAAAAAATTATATGAAGATGAAATGATTTGATAACATGTGTTGAAGATAAATGATGTTTTCTTTGGAATAATACATTCCTATGAGATGTATCTGGCTCATTCCTTTTTTTATCTGTAAATAATGCAGTTTAAATAGAACTCTGAATTTACTACGGATATGAAATAATTACAATAATTAAAAATAAATAATGCATTTGTTAAATGATGTGTTGAAATTTAATATTTATATCCGTCAATAATGCAGTTTAGAAATAACATAATGAAGTAAACTTGGAAATGGAAAATACGAGATGTATCAAGGACTAGAATTTAATGTTTCTATCTGTAAATAGTGTAGTTTAAAAAAAATAACAATGAAGTATACATTGGAAATAGAATAACTACATGAATGGAAGAAAAGTGATACATAATTTTAAATATTTCATTATTGTGATGAATCTGACTAAAGAGATCTTGGTGAAATTTTGATATTTCCATCTGCAAACAATGAAGTTTAACAAGATTCTATGGAAATCAAAATGAATAGAATGTGGAAAAGTTATATATCCTTTTGAATATTCCTAAGACATGTGCATAATTGAATATATTTCATGCAGAGTTGTGAGGAATAGGATTATTAAAATCCTCTAATTTGATGTCCAATATATCACTTTTTCATTAATAGAGACAAAGGTTTTACTTTATACAACTGATATAAAGAGTCAAATCACGAGGACTTCTTGATGACTGGATATGAAGAAACAAAAAAAACAAAAATTGAAATAACATTCCATCATTGTCCATTCTTTTTTGTCTCAATGAGATCTAAACAAACATTATGCCAAAATGTCAATGTGTGTGATTTTTTTTTTAAAGGAATTGTAATTCGTCTTGCCTATTTCAGATTTTGTTCTGTCTGTAAATATTTCTGTTAAATATGTTGCAAATACTATGGAATGAAATAATATGATGATTATTAAAAGATAAAAAGACACAATTGATAAATAATCTATGTTTGTTTATTTTTTTTAATATTTGAAGCAGGCAATGGACGTGTGTATCTAAATCCTTTGTTTCCATGCATGTCTGATTTATCTGATTTTCTTAATTTAAAGTGCCTTATGAAATTACTGCAGACAAATTTAAAAAAAGAAGAAAGAACGGAAGAAATAAAGAAAGAAAGGAAGAAAATTTGGTAAAGAAAGCAAGGAGGAAAGAAAGAAAGAAAATGTAAAGAGAAGGAAGGAAGGCAGACGAAAAAGTAAAGGAAGGAAGGAAGGCAGAAAGAAACAAAGAAAGAAGAAGCAAAGAAAGAAGAAGCAAAGAAAGAAAGAAAGCAAGATTTACTATCAATCCAGAATTGGACAATGTTAAAAGAAGAGCATTTTGATTTCGTCCAGTAAGATAGCAATACTAATAAACTAACTAATAAATTTCAAATAAAAGAAAAAAGAAAAGAAAAAGACAAATTATTGCATGCAATGAACTGATTTCCAATAAACGAATTTTGCCTGTTATTCAGTACAAAAAAAAAATCAATATTGAATTAAAATAACTATGAATGCTCACAGATCATACTTTAATTGAGATTTTCTTAAATATTCATTCGGTTTGTACACATCTTGTTAAGAGCGGACGGTTCGTGGTGAAATGGATTACTGTTGTAACGGAATTCATCTTTTTCACGAACCGTCTTCTCTGTTTATGAGGCAGTACGGACAAAAAATATTTCATCATTTTTGAAGAATTGATATTGAGTGAGAGTAGATGTGTCATTCTTTACTCTCATCATCACCCGGATTATTTCAACATCCCTAAAATGTTTGAAAATGTGAATTAGAAAACCGATGTCTGTAAACAACACTTTCCGATTCTCAGTCACTTCATCTTCCATTCATTTTGTACGGTTTTCAGTTGCGCGTAATAGGAGCGGACGGTTCGTGGTGAAAATAGCAATGCGCATTGTGCATTTCATCTTTTCCACGAACCGTCCGCAGGAGAGCGGCCAGTTCGTGGTAAAGACGCGAGGCGCGATCGCGCACTATATCTGTTCCACGAACCGTCCTCTCTGTTACAATGCTCGCTGTGGCGTAAATAATTAAGTTCAAGAAAATATAAAGATATGGGATGTAACTTTGGGACCTGAACTATCGAATGAAGTCATCGGTTTTTAATTTGCTCTACTTTTAGTTATAATTATTGCCGGTTTAAAAAAAGCTTTTCTTTAAATGCGTTTTCTGCGAAACTAACTTTCGCATCAAAGTGCGCAGAGAGGACGGTTCGTGGTGCAGGCGACGATTTGACTAAAATCAATGGTAATACAGAAAAACAATGAAATACAAAAAAAAGAAAAAAAAAGAAAATTAGCAACATAATATCTATTCTATTAATATTGAGATGAATACGGTAGTCAATTTCTAATGTAGATAAATATATTTCTATAGATTTGGCAAATAAAATACAGCAGCAAAACTTGTATTATACTTTGTATAATAAAATTGAAATCACGTTTCACAATACCCTCAAGATAAACAACTTGTATATCTTTTAACGGCACGAGAAGAGCCAACAGCATCAATGATTTTTTTTCTTCATAATTGTGGTACAAAATAAATATTTCAACTTCAGCTGAACAGGGAAATAACATCTTCATATCATCTCACAGGCAAGCTCTAATATCTAAGGCTGGTGTTCATTCAAGTGCTCTAACTGTAGTACAGGTTTAAACCCTAACTCTATGGTGGGTCGATTCAGTTCAGGTGTGAGTGCCAAGTGTGAATCTCTTCATTCTGTTAAAATAAAATCGATAAAAAAACATGACTCTGTAACTAAATAATCAAAATTCACGTCATTTATGAAATTAATTCTAAATTTCATTTCATGACTGGATTCATGTTATTTTCAATTTTTTATTACAGAATTTCAGTAACTTGTACAGAATAAAAACTGACACTTTGCACTGCATGAACCATGATTTACCTTGCCCACCTCTATGAATACGAGCCCCAAATTACTTGAAGATGTTCTTGATATCCTTTTTGAGAGCTGCATAATCTTCGAGCGAGAGAGAGTTTGTCTCGAGTAACTCACAGCACTGTTCGTCAGTCAAGTCGTTGTAGCGTTGCTCAACTGTTACATTACAAACAAACAAAAAACATGGAGGAAATTCAAAGGTAATCTGGGGTTCTGGTAATGACAAAAATGAATTCTTACAGAATTAATCACAACTTACAATGAACGTTCATAAATACAAACAAATGTCTGTCAAATGGTTTGGTTGATATTGGAAAGAGGCAGACAACTTAGCAAAGAGAAATAAGAAAGCAGATCGTTAAAGTGCCATTGACCACATAAAACTTTATCAGAAGTCCAATTATATATTGTTATTGTTTAATGTATCTATAAAAAAAGGAGAGAGAGAGAGAGAGAGAGAGAGAGAAAATTTAAATTTGGTACTTATCCTAGTCATCCAACTGGAACCCATAGCAAGTCAGTTGACTGGTCAAATTCATAACTATTGCCATGGACTGAAAAACTCTGACTCTAACCAAAACCTAAAACACAATCTTAACTTTAATAGGCCCTAACCCTACACCATTGTTTAAAAACAGCCTGGCAAAAATTTGGCCAGGAGATATCGGGGTTCAATCTTTATCAACATAAGCATGAAAATAATGGTGACTATACTTACGTTTGATAGGAAGATGACCACTTAGTTCACAACAAGCACCATTAAATGCATCATTCCCTTTTATACCTACAAGGAGTTCAAGCAAAATATTCAAAACGTGAGAATTTATGAAAAGGCATCTGTCATGATGGAGACAGGAAATAGAAACATGCCATACAAAACAAATCAATCCTTTGCAATCTCTTTCACTCATACACTGAAAATTATTACAATTAAATTTCTTCATTACTTCATGTTCAAGCATTTCCCAATGAAGAAGAAAAAAGAAAAAAAAGAAGAAAAAACATAAATTCAGATGAGATGATACCAGAGTCTGATAGCATACAAACAAAAGACGCTGTGCTCTTTTTCACACATGCTAATGGGAGGGGGGGGGGGGGGGTATCCAGACATGTTTTCTCATTTAGAAAAAATTTGGATTGAAAATGTGTAACAGGTGACATTTTAATGGGATCAGTTTGAAGTTACAAATTTGCTTCAGGATCATGTTTCAGATCGTAATTGAACAGAATATATACTTTCTGTGTACACCTAGGAACCTACCCCAGCTGTGAACTTGCACGCATGCAAAAGGATGCACGTCGAGTTGTGACCATAGCATGAAAAGGTGAATCTTCACATACAAAATTCCATTTGATCACACCTCTAATGTATTAATAAACGCCGCTTTTCATGCTGAGAACAGAACTTACCAAAAGAGGAGACACGAGGCCAGAGAATTAGTCTTATGGTCTGTCCATCTTCTTGAGGATTTGGTCCTAACGTCAAGCCCCTGGTGAAGAACATGTTGTGAGCTATGTCCCTATCTTGAAGATGCTTGACTATCCTGAAGAGGTCCCTGCAGAAAGATTATACATGATTATGCAACCAGAAATTTAGAAAAACTTTTTTTTTTTTTTTTGGGGGGGGGGGGGGGGTCCATTCTTACGACTGGCATCAGCCGTTTGCAAACGCTAACAGGGGCTATGATCTGAAGGCAGCAAGAACACCAACATAGCCAAAATTCATTTCAGGAATGAAATTAGGAGAGACCTTAAACCATTTTCTGTCTTGCATAATGAAATGTGTATTCAAGAAACAGAGCAGGCAATTCAAACCCATTTTGATCCCTGTGAAACTCACAGCTACAAATGCTAAATACACATACATGTACATGGTCACGATTTCAAACTACTATGCTCAATTTATTCTATAAACATGCATGGTACTATCCACCCGGATGTATACTGCTTGCCTAGACCATATATTTAATCTACGTAAAGGAATATAGATATCATCTTAAAGACTTAAACTACTTGAAAAGGGCTCTTGACCCTAAATTTCACATTTAGTATTACATTCTCAGGTAGGTAAGAGCCCTCACGTTTCACATATTGATGACAGCCACCAAATAACAGGAACTACTTTTATTTCTTCGTATTTTTCCCCCCAATCTCAAGTACTCCATTTCCTTTGGCTTTATATTCTTTTTAGGTAAAGGGCAAATAAAACATGTGTGATGCTTACCTAATACCATCAAAATAACTCTCTTTTGTCATTTGTAGCATGAATGCTTGCGCGGGCCAGCCGATTGTCTCATGAACTCGCCCTCCGATCACTTCCTTTGTTGGCTACAAATGAGATAAGATATGTTTTTATCATGAAAGACAACAGATTGGGATATTCTTTGTTGCATTTTGTAACTTTCTTTTAAAGATCTTCAAATAATATACACCCAACTTAGTCTTGGGACTTTTATAGTTAAAGAAACCCACAACTATTGTCGATTGCGGTATTGTGATGATATTGCACATAGTACATGTTTGGCATGCACAACAAAACATTAACAGTTCATAGGATAAAGAAATGGGGAAACAACAGTTTGAATCGAGCATAATATCTCTACGTATTCAATGCACAATATAATACGTATGCCTGATTAAATTAAAAAACGCAAATAATTGTAGAATTATTCAAAGAGAAACAAAAAGAAAGTACACATTTTATTGACAGGAAATCTTTCTGTACATTTGGTTTTCTTTCATTTTTTGAATTCATTATTTGAATTCCCATGCAAAGAGGCAACATGTACAAATATCAAGGAAGTAAGAAGTTTGACTGATTGGTGCATGCAGGTCAATGCTGTCAACGCAACCATAATCATAGTGTTTCTTAAAAGTATAGGTTCAAGAGGTAAGAAAAATAAAGGAAAACCTTTTTAAGAGGTGCGAATCATTATAATTCTCACATCATATTAAAGATTTTAATCTTACTTTTCTTGGCGGCTGTGTCAAAGCAACCATAATCATAATGATTCACAAATATATAAGTTGAAGAGATAGAAAGTCATGGAAAAGATTTTAGAATGGAAGAGGAATCCCTAAAATATTCTCATATTTAGATTTTTGTCTTATATTTCTTTGTTGTTATTAGAGCAACTTTGAGTTGTATTTGCCTTACCCAGTACTGTGCTGGTAACCTGTGATGAACATAGTATGCATGCATATGAAGATGATTAACGGAAGCATAAGCACATAGACTGTTGTAACCTATCCTCAATGCACTGTGAATAAATACAGATAGAGAGAAAATATTGCATGAAAATTGGTGAAAATATGATAATAATAATATTCAAGATATGATTTCAGTCCAATTATTCTCCAATATATAGATCAAATTGACTATAAAAACTATCATTTTGATTATAAATTTGAAAATTATCATCACTATATTTTAGGTCAGGGCTTTCACTAAACCAATTCTAATGGGGATGAGGGGGGGGGGGGAGGGGGAGGGGGGGGGGTTAGGTTAGCAATTCAGCTTATTTTTCAAAACACTTGCAGAAAACAGTAATTAAATAATTTTCTGACACACCACACAATTTACAATTGAGCTTTGGCAACTGGAATAATGAGGAAGTGGGAAAGGGCGATGTTGCATTTTCCACACCCACAATTACACAGAAAATGGTATTACTAAAAAAAGCTGTTGAAAGTTACTTTTCCATTTTCGACTGAAGATCCTGCTATGTCAATGACAGCTACATGCGTTTAATAACTCACAAAGCTGTTCACCGGTTTCAAATAAAAATGTATAAAACATATAAAGTCTATGGGACAAGTTCTAGCATATTCATAATTATGTAAATGGAAAATACCTGCTTGAACTTAATAATACAGCTTCCACACCTATTTGAATCATTTCCATCGTGGCAATCTGAAGAGAAAAAAATAAAATAATAATAATTCAATTCAATTTCAATTTCATTCAATTTCAACTTACCAGGTATTGTCCAATATTGGAAATTTGTTTTGCTCACATATTACAAACGTACAAAGAATCAAAATAAGTTTACATACATAATACATCATATACTTTGACATAGAAATTGAATGAATAAATAATCATATTTTAGAAACTACTGTGGGAGACAAAAGTAAAACAAAAATAATATATCAGTTCTTAAATGCTCCTTACCTTACCTCTCAGGTGGGGGATTTCAGAAAAAATTCAGGGAAATTCTCGCTGACCAAAATAATTGATTAAGGATAACATGTCAATGTAAACTTTTATAATGCACAGCTGTTAGGGTCCTCGAGGCTGCATGATTATATTTCACTGGATTTAATTAAGGGTAAACAAATTCCTGTTGATTATATGTAACATATATCATCATTATGCAGGCAAAGGAATAGACGAGATATTAATTCAATAAGCTGTACTGTATACCTGTGCCTTTGATGACATTTGTTTTTCAGTATGTAATCATTTTCCTGGTCATTGCATTACAACATGGGTGTTGTATTATTAAATGCAGAGTTGCTGATAATGAAATAACTGTTATTATGATTGATATCATTATTATTGCTATCATATTGTACTGTATTACAACTGTAGAACTATTGTATTACTAATGTATTTCTATTAACATTGTATGATGACTGTATTAGTATCACATTGTATTACTTTTGCATTACCATTGCATTACTATTGTATTACTACATATATTATTACTATATTGACATAATGCATCAGAATGCATCGCACTATCAAATATATCTGCCATCCTTCCACAGTAAAAAAAAAAAAAAAAAATATCTCACGGCAGACAAAGGAGTGCAGTGTATTTCGTACATACCAAGAGTTCAGAAAAAGAGAGGAATATAGGGTTCATAACACTTGTTCAACGGCCCCAAAGTAGGAATAATTCCTCCATAATAGAAATGGTTGGCAGCTACATTGTATGCACGCACAAAAAGAGGCATTTAAAGTACCTGTGGTTGACATAAATGAGGGCTAGGTACAAGTAGCACATTGCCATATTCTAGAGGGCTGATGTTGATGATGACTTGATACTTGCTCCTCCTTCCTTCACCATTCATGCACTCTTCCGTTTCAGCATGTGACCCCATGACGCCATTGCCGTTGGCGATTCCATTTGTAGACGAGCAAGAAAGATCCTCGGGGTGCATTTCCATGAGAGTCTAATGATGTATGATAAAAGGTTCATACACGAGTGAAAGATCATTGCAATTAAAGAACTAATCACTCTGGTCAATTAAAGCCAATAGACTGAACTCTGAAATGACAATGCCCCCCCCCCCCCTCACACAGGAAGAGTTTTATGTTTATATTTGGGGAAACAGCTTTAGTACTATGACTGAAAATATAAAAATGTCATATTCCTAAAAAAACTATAAAAAACTTCCAAAATCATATAACTTGAGATGAAATCAATGTCAGGAGATATTTTGCCCCTAACCTAATTTTTCTTGAAAATCCTGGATCAAGCCCTGAGGCCATGTTCATTCAGACTCACTTTCCTTTCACAAATGCTCTGGCATTTGCACTGGCAACAACCACTCTGGGTTTTATTTGGTCAAAGGTGTAAGATTAGGGTTATGCTTGCAGTTGGGTTTAATGTAAGGTAGATAGCTTTTGGCCCGAAAGTTTACATACACCAACAACTTTACTAAAAACTGCACTCATTCCAATCAGGAGCATACCTGCCAACCTGAGACAAGAGAAATTCGGAGTAAATTTTTCTGGATGGACTACGAGGTCGCAAACCACCGAAGGATTGGGGTAGTAGCCCGTAGATTGGGGGGGGGGGGGGGGGTACACAGGACTTTAGGGTCTATTTTTATGAACAGCACGAGTCTTACCCATTTTGTCCTTCAAAAATGGAGAAATCAACGAAGAAGAAGAATATAGTAGTAGTAATCCAAAATAAATCTGAGGAAGTCCGGTAAATAACAAGCTTCCACGATCGCAGTCATCGCACAAGCATTGAAGAAAACACGCCAATGTATACAGTGTTTATGCACGGTGTCAACTGCACATGTGGTATAAATACATGTGGGCTATACGCATGCAGTCTATGCAACAACGCTGCATGTAGTGTATGTATTATAGTACAACATCCGCACACACTTTATCGATATAGTTGCGCACGTGCTTCCATGTACTAGTACATGCAGTACATGGATAATGACTGCGGAACTAACGATCACGTTCGGGCTGCGCTGTGTATATCTTCTATGAGCGCGAGCGCGGATGTCGGCGTGATCTGGTTATCAGTGCTGTGTTATGCTTTAGTCTTATGCAACAGTCGTTTGTTTTAAAAATATTTTAAAATTAAAAAAAATCGGAGTTTTGAGGCATGCAATCGGAATTCGAAGTTGGTATGAAAAATGCGGAGGAACTCCGCCTAAATCGGGGTGGTTGGCAGGTATGCAGGAGTCATATTTAGTTTTATAAATGTCTCAGAGTGATTAGTGATGTATATACTATATACAACAGAGACCAACTTAATATCAGGGTGGACTTCCCCTGTAATGAACAGGGGGTAATTGTCCTTCGGGAGGGGGGGGGGGGGGGGGGTAATTGTTTTCTTACCTCATGAGGTCTGACTTTATTGAAGTTGAATTCTTCTGGTTTGAATGGTTGTTTGGTACTTTTGATCTCTTGCGGTTTCCGCCTCTCAGTTGCGCGTTTCAAATTCAACTGTAAGTAAAGGATAATTAATAAAAACATATGTTATAAATATATTCAATCTTTTATCTATTTCATGTCACTAACTGGGTCTGCTTTATACTACATATTCCTATTGTACCTGTACGTAACATAATTATCCAGCATATTAGACTGTCATAGGAAACTTTTTTCCATCTAAAATCCTGACAAACCATCTATCATATCTGTATACTGCAGGGGCCAAATCTTGAGAAAATATTTAGCGGCGAATCAGCCAACCGGCGAACGGCGAATGAGCAAGGGGGGGGGGGGGGGTAAGAGCACATATATATATTTCTTTTTTGGTCCAGTTTTGGGGGGAAAATTTTACAAATATTTGCATCAATTTGAAACACCAACATTATTTGTCGCTTAATCTCTTTTAATGACCTTGTTTTCTTTCTCATTTGAAAGGGGAGAAGAATCTATGTCACGTTAAAACATCATAAAGATCAGTGTTTTATGCGTATACACAGGCCCCATGGAATGTTTATCAAAGTTGGGGGGGGGGGGCTAAAGTATTTACGAACAGGTAGAGGGTAGCGAGCGGAGAGTAAATTAGTGTGGGTGGTTCAGGGGACAGAGCCCCCCGGAAGCTCAGGAGTTTAAGGCATTTAATTACGGTCAGAGAAGCACAAATATTTTGATGCCGCATTTGTGTCACTGGCAGGTCACAATATATTTGTTGAATGATGTAAATCATGGTCTGAAGCAATATTTAATTCAAATGAGACACTTGCTAAAGACTAAAAAATGTAAAGTTGACCATTTATTTTCATAAGAAAATTTTATAGGTGAAAATACAGTTTCTGTTTAAAATATAATACAAGCGAGTACCGTATCATCTCTTCCTCTCACACATTTGTGGCAGATTTTGTTTTTTAGAGCAATATATACATGTATAAGCAAGTGTCGCTGAAAGTTGTGTTAGCGTCCTGGACGCACCAAATCTCACGCACGAATTTTGCAAAAGCAGTGAGTAATTGCGTCCCGTAGGACGCAACAAAAAGTCCCAGGTTGGTATCGGGAAGTTGGAGCAGAATCATTTTCTCATCGTATACTGGTTATAATTTCAATGATTTACACATCTTTCCAATCTGTCATATAGTTTAACAGTAACGACCCATCTATGACCACGGGCGGATCCAGCTGGCGGCAAGAGTAGGGGGGGGGGCTCAAATCTTGAGAAAATATTTAGCGGCGAATCAGCCAGCCGGCCGGCGAATGAGCGGGGGGATTTTTTTTGGGGGGGGAAGGGGGAATTTTTAAATTTTTTTTGTTAGGGGGGGTCACTGGCGGGGGGGGGGGGGGGGGGGGGGCCCGGGCCGGTAGAATCGGCCCATGGATCCGCGCCAGGCACTAAAGAGGTTTGAATCAATGCATAATATGTCATTGTGTTGGGGTGTGTCCTCTAGTACTGTACAGGGACAGAATTTGTTTCAACTAGAATTGCGCGACCAGGCTCAAAATTTATATGTATATACCTCTTTTGTTTTCCTTGATACGGAAAAGAATAATAACGCATACAAATTATGTTCCACAGTAATTTTTAATAATGACTTCATCTTAACCATCAAGCAACTTACCTGAGCAACAAATCCATGAGGGCCCTCTATAACCCTGGTTGGTAACAGACCTAGTTCGTAACGAAAGTACCCCTTCTCAACTGCTTCATCCCACCTTCCTCTCAACTCCTGGTCAAACTAAAGAGAACAAAGAAAGATGTCAGTAAGTTCAACACAATTCATATAACTCTTTGTCCTATGTTCTCTAAAGCTTCCTTGCTTTAGGCCAGGTTTAAACCCTGCATTAGTGCTAGGGCTTAGTGCGCAGATCTAGTCCATTTGTGAAACGCAACTTGCCAAATGTTAACCTCTTCTTTCTGTACAAATTAATATTAAACTAAATTATGAAGATGAAGGTCCTTATTATATAAAAATAACGCTGGAGGACCGTACCTGCTCATAGACTTTTTCTTCATAGAGTCTTGACGCCCTTCTGGCTTTCAGCACACGACACCATGTTTTTATCTTATGTTTATTACACCAATGGAAAACAAATTTCTGTATTATATTATGGACAATAAAATCTTGAATCTTTTGATATCATGTACCTTCATATTAAATTTCATTAAAATCTGTCAAACATTCCTAAAGTTATCGATCGGAAACCAAATTTGTTACGGACGGACGGACGCAAGGATAGATGATAACTGTGATATGGTATGATTATGATGTCAAATAAAATGTAGCCTGGCAAACATGCACAATCATTATACATGTAAGCTTACAAGTACTTCTGTAAAAAAAAAATTAAAACAAACTCACTCGACTGTATTTCCCATTGCAGTTGCCATTCTTTGTGTTTGGGACTTCCGAGACAAAATCCTGACTGGAATACCTGAAATCTATGGAAGCCATTTCTGAAATAGAAGCAGAAAAATGAGAGAAAGTGGTTTGTAAAAGTTTGAGTAAAATACATTTAAAAATAAGTAAGTTGTTGAAGGTATGATCAATCAATCAATCAAACAAATGTTGGCTACTCTGTGACGTATCTTGCTAGCTTCCCTCCCATTTTACCTGTAGGGCCTGAACTAAAAAAAAAAAAAAAAAAAATGTATAGTAGGACTGCACTACTTGTAGCTTCTTGCGCCCTCGATATAGCAAACAGTCCCTATAAGCGGCACCTGTTGGTCCCCCATGATCTCCTTTTTCCTATGTTTATTGAGAGCTGATTTGATGAGATAACCACCTGTCAGTGACCAGCAGGGAGGTCTAATCCCTCCTGGCCAAACTAGTACAGATAGGCTTAAGAAAATTTTGATCATACATTCTTCCCAAATATAATTGTTGCAAAGGTCTTTACAAGTTAATTTACACTGTATACAATTTCTGTATGAAACAAATCTATTCCTTCATCAAAAACAAAGCAAGTAAAAGTTTATGAAATTTATCAAATTGGAAAGGACCTGGCACGATACGTCACAGTGTTGCCGAAATCTGTTTCACTGATGACAATTTTAAAAATTCATAACTATCCTATTTTTTAATAGGATATTGCTCAAATTTTCACTAATTTGTTTCTTTCGTTTTTCTTAATATCAGGGTGGGCTTCCCCTTTAAGTCTTTGTATTTGGTTAAAGATAAACTCCAGTTCTGGTAAAAAAAAGAAAATTAATCCTCACAGAATCAAACGAAATTTACACTGAATGTTCAAGACTACAAATAAATGACATGTGTCAAACATTTTTGGAAGAAAATGTATACTGGCTGAGTAATGAGCATAGAAAGACATCAAGGTACATGTAGTACTAGCCCCGACACCATGTGTGTTGTCCCATATATAGCTTTCTGTGTACAGTGCTTGTTACTTTACCAAGACTCGGCCAAATTTATGATGATTTTGATGACTCCAGAACCTTGCAGTGCACACCATTACTTCCATGCTACATGATCAACTGTTTCTGATCCATTCCACACCTTTTTTTTCACAATGCAATCGCATGACCAGAACTCAAGTTTATCTTTAACCCAGCGTTTTTCAACATTAGTTAGTCCCAAATTCATCACAGAATATTCATTTTTCATCACTCTGGCACTCGTCAAGTGCCATGTACATGATTTTCATGCATTTGTTTCTAATTTTTTCGAGCGTGCGTAATATAGCGAGCAAGCAAACAAATGAAGAAGATAAATTTGAAATGGTGAACAAATTATGTTGTAATTAACAATAGCACACTAGACTAGAAAAGATATAGAATACTCTTTGCAATAGGACTCGTATGAGGGCACCTCGCCACCGAATTCACATGAATAAACAAATCATATATTCGTTCATGACCTCGATTCACAAATATGAGGATATTTGGGCATCTTGTTTCCAAGATTTATCCTGATTCTAAATGTTACAAGCATAGTAAAAATTAGACCGAAAGCTTCAGTCTCTATATCGTCGGTTGTTCCACTGAGACTACGTCTGGCTCCACTAGACCTCCGGATATAGAGACTGAACGATCGCCTATGCCATCGTACGTTGAAGATACACTCTACAGACGATACTGCCCTGACGCTAAGTTAAATCCTTTTTTTGTAAGAATCGCATGCAGTAACATATATACAATTGGCATTTAGAATTAAACCACACATGATAAACATTAAGAAAATATGTACATTGGACCTCTGCATATGAAATCTTCTTCAAACTAGATGGAACTTCGACTGCGCGCAGTCGAAAATGATGCCTCCGTCATAGAGCAAGTTTACAAACCAAATCAGAAGAAATTTTTCAAATTCAAGCTCAATTGTAATCCATTAACAGGTTCTCAGAATATCGTGATTACAAGCGATTTCTCATATACATATATGACCCTTTGACCTCATGACCCTAAAATCTACTCAGTTCATTGGCTCTGCAAGATATAGTAATCCATCTGTCAGTTCTATTTTTGCATACATAATGAGCCCATGACATTTGACCTTTGACCTCATGACCCAAGAATCTACTCGGTTCATTGGCTCTGCAAGTAAAATACATGACCTAAGTTTGGCAGGAATCCATCAATCGGTTCTTGAGATAACGCGATCACGAGAACGGGACGTACGGACGGACGGACGTACGGACAACCAGAAAACATAATGCCTCCGGCTACTTCGTAACGGAGGCATAAAAAGTGTTATTATCTCTTCCACTTGACTGTCTTCAGACGTCAGCCATCTTGAATCAAAGTAATGAATATTCAATTATTCATGCCAAAGTTTGTTAGTCTCCACCCCATTGACCTCATTCATAGACGTGCGCGTACGTGCACGTACATGTTCATCACGCTGCTGCTACTCACGTTTGAGTTCTCGTGCGTGTTGTCTGCTTCACGTGCGCGCGCTATCCTCGACATGACGCGCAGAGGAGCTAGCCGAGGCGAGCTCATTGAATATGCATTAGCCACCATTTTGATTTCTGTCGGTCAGAATGCTTGACGTGGGTCATCGAGAAGCAGTCAAAAGCTCGGTAAGTCCTTTTATTTCTTTTATATTTATATTTCGTGGGGAAGGGGGGTAGAAAGGGAACTTTTAGGGACTGACAATTGCCTAGAAAATTACTGCAATTGAAGATAAATGATGTATTTCTACTCAAGTTTGTCATGTTTGTGGGAGGGGCCTAACGGCTAAAATCTAGCCGTGATATCTTCAACATACGATGGCATAGGCGATCGTTCAGTCTCTATATCCGGAGGTCTAGTGGAGCCAGACGTAGTCTCAGTGGAACAACCGACGATATACATGTAGAGACTGAAGCTTTCGGTCTAAGTAAAAATTAATGTAATTTTGAAATAAAAGATATTGTTCCAGAATCTCGCCTTTTCTGGTAAATTACTAAACATGGTAAAGACTAAAAAGCTCTAAATAGTAAAGCCTGACTAAAGATTAAAGGCACCTTGTCCTTGTTTTTCCCGGAAAGGAGACAATCCCACCGACAGACATCGCATGGCTTTGTGCTTTGGCCGGTATTGGAGGGGCCTAGCCCTAGCGCCTATAGGCTGCGCATAAACATGAAAGCCGAGAAGCCTGTTCAATGTACCGAACTGGGCTGGCCAGAAGATACATACAAAACGGTCAATGATTTTATGTAGACAACCTGTCTGGAATCTCCGCAAAATGCAAAAAATTGAACAGCGTCTATTTTTGTCCCCTTCTCTTTTCTGCTTCCATTTAAAACTGTTATTGTTAATGCAACTTGAATTCGGCGTAAATATTCATGAATGAATGACAGTGACTCACAGTGACATGCCATAAAAACTAAAACAACAACCTGCACCTGGCCTGGCGCTGGCCCTTGTCCTTGCTGTCAAAAATGTTGCCAGCGATTGAAGCTAAGCGAGGGAGGAAGAAAGACACTTTATTATCTTTAAAATGCTTTTACAAATTCTAGCAGTTCCTGAAAAAAGGTCCTTCACGAAATCAACGTTATTAAACAAAATTGTTATGATGCAACTTAATTTGTCTCACGGCACCCCTGAGGGTGCCGCGGCCGAGGCTCCCCGGTTGAATAATGCCGGGTTAACCTAGATCTACGTCTATTGACTATTCTGGTCATTTTTTGTGGTGGGGTTTTCTAAAGTTGCTCAAATTCCACCTTGGTAAAGTCCGCTGTTGAATGTTACTGTAGTGTTAGTCGTCTCACTACAGCAAAAAATAAAGTAAAATTGAACTTACTGCGCAAAATAAGGTTGATCTGTTTCACTTTCAGCTGGATCCACAGCTCAGGCAGTTAACATTGCACGTTGAGCACGTTTTTTGTTGTTATGCAACGTTTAATCCGTTACAAGCATGACAAGTACCGGCAATACCCATCAAATGCCAATGTAATGCATGCACTGTGTAGGTAGGTAGCGGTAGCGAACGGCACGGGGCGCGGCGCGGACGAGCCTTGAAAATAGGCGTTCTCAGGCGCCAAGCTCAAGCGAGTTGCTCTAGCCTAGCTAGCTAGGTAGCCTCTCGGTAAATCAAATCATGTCGGCCTGAGACAATTCGGCCATAAACAAAATATTTCGGAACCGAATCCTCTCATGTCATCATTTCATGACAAACTCCAAAAGGAGGTGACACAATAAAATGTACTGTAATTTCTGCTGATAAAGACAAAGAACTCGGCTTTTCTACACTATACATTATACACACTCATCTCTTTGTCTACTTCTGAAACTTGAAAGGTACAACATCTAACATCATCAACGAAACTCATATAAAACTATACCAATCTTGAATTCTAGTACATATCAAATATCATATGGATAGAAATGGATAACTTACCGAATTGGGCCTGTAGTTTGTTCCACAATATACTAGTTAAGACTTTCTGCTGCAATGTTACTGTAATTCAGACCTTAATGCATCACTTCGACATTCAGAATGACATTTATTTCGTGAAATCATTGAACATTTTGAGGATTTGAAACTGAAACTGAAATTGAAAAAAAAATAAATAATAATAATTAACCCCCCCCCCCCTCCTCCCAAAACAAAAGCAACGCGTTGCACAGTGCAACTTTTGTATGTGATATATTGATTGTTTATTTCAGTTATTTTCCTAAACAAAAACAGTCATTGGTTAGAATGATTGTCATCCACAAAAGTGGCATTTCATTTACAGGTTATACAAAGTTTTGGTATGGGGTCAAGTTGGTTCACGGTGGGCATGCATAAAATTATATATGCGATCCTACAATATTAAGTGATCGTTGTCGCGGTTGAAATCGAGTCTAAAGTTATGAAATTGTAAATAATAAACTCTTTATGTTGTATAGCTCCCTCTTTAGGTCTAGATATTAATTAAGCTATAAAACAATGTTTCTTGCCTAAAATCGACCGATAGCTATTCCCGTTTGGAAATTATATATCACAACTACATATTCTGAGATTTTCATGGTCGCAGCTTCCATTGTAGGGCGGTAGGCGCTATTTGAAATTTATCAGAATTTACCAAGAGCACCGGTAAATTTTTATATTCAATTTTTCTCGAAAGCAGAAGTGTTTTAGAGGCTAAATTTTCTATTGCTTATAATCCACAGGGGCATCCAAATATATCAAAATTGTAAAGAATCATTATCCATCCAATTTTCAAATTTGTTAAAACTTTGTAGGCCTACTTTAAATTGATATAGTTAGACGATAGATGGTATGTGATTTTATACAGTTTACTTTAGATAATTATAGGCCTTGTTCATCATGCTCTATGGGCGGGGTCGATTTCATAAAACTAAAAGCTTCGCTATTCATTCTTTTATCCGTTTCTCCCTTTCCCTCATTTTCCCTTTGATAAGGGGCGCATCCCGGGGCGCATATGCCATCATGGATCATGAGTAGATGTGGTATTGTTGTGGACAAACTTATGGTACCGTACCGAGTTGTAACTATACTGGTTTTCCACGGGGTATATGCCGCGACCCTCTCTTACTTGAAAGTGATTGCTACGAACGTCCACACAGTAGTTCTGTGCTTCATGCTAGAACGTCGTCTCTGTGTGCATGTAAGCGCAATTACGCAAGGAGGTGTGGCTAGCTTCGTTGACCCGACTCGACACCCGTTGGTTTTACAATTCATGTTGTTCCCAATTAGAAATTGACCAACGGCGGCGAGAATGGCCCTTCATAGAAATAACAGAATTAGCTCGAGATGTATTGAATCTTTGAAGAACGGTGTATCTGCAGGAGAACCTGATTTCAAAGAAGATAAAGTACACGTGCGTGAATTCAAGTCTGATATTTACAAGGTTTGTGTGCATTCAAGATTAACCTCGGGCCCTCGCCGCGGCCGCGCCCGCCCCCTCACTGCTTTGTTTATTTTGTCATTTTTGAGCACCAAGACTGCACTGTAGATAATGTACGCAGACAATACAACAATTGTATGTCTTTCATAAAATAGCATCAATCCGCTGAAACTACGTCTTGCTCCTCCGGACACCTCTGGAGGAGATCCTAATCGAAAATCAAAAGATATCTCCTCTAACCAAAGTCCATACAGATTTTTCTGTAGTGCAGTGTAGCCTAGGTAGAAATTTAGGTAGCGAGTATAGATCTAACTCACTACAGTACAACAAGTTTTCAAAGATATCAACTTAATTCTCTATTTAAAAAAAATATGTGTGTGAGCATAGTCATAGAATACTAGAATAGATCTAGATCTAGATATTCTACCATTCTTTTATGATATGTTGTACAGTAAGGAAAGCATACTGGTGGTGATAACAAGAAAAGAGTGAAAGAGAGAGTGGGTCATTTATTTATGATGATGGACAGGGATGCCAGTTTTTAGGCCATAGTTCAGGCTTTTGTGTGTACAAAATGGCTCATTCTTGGTGACTTTCAAGCCCTCGGATGATCGGATCAATTCTAACTGGCAAACCTGGATGGAATGGAATTTAGTGTATCTTATTGAGAGAGAGTGACATTTCATGACTGAATGAGAATAGTTTGTGATTAAGTCTGATATTTACAAGGTTTAAGTGCAAGATGCAGGATTAACCCCCTCGCTTCTTTGTTTATTTTGAGCTCCAGACCGTATAGTAAAAATATGTACACAGACAATGTTTGACATGCACTATATGAAGAAATCAAAAGAAGAAATAAGGAAAATGAAATTGCTGCCTAAAATTCTGTTACAGTCAATCATTTTGTTGGTTATTGAGAAAATTAGATTAAAAATTCATGAACATTTTCCATAGACAAACAGCGTCAGTACAAGTTTTAATGTTTGATGCATATGATGGAAAGGAAGGGGTGACTTCAGACTTCAGGGAAGCGTGGTGTCAATGTTCAATGCCTTTTGAACTGGAAAATGAACCAGTTTAATAATATGGACTTGCTTTTATGGCAAAAAATAATTGTTCTATTCTTAAGAATTCTTAAGATCATTATTGTTTCACAGATTTGTCATAACTCATAAGTACAAGTTTGCTAAAATCCCATTAAAACACATAATGACTTCTAGTAGAAGTTCACATGTTGTTTTGAATGGGATGGTGGCGAACTTGTGTTTATGACAGTTTGGCAGATCCAGGATTCTGCAAAAAAGGAGAGGGCCGGCCGGAGCGCAATTCCGAAAAAGGAAAGAAAAAGAAGAAGAAAAAAAAGATGAAGAAGTTTTTTTGGTGCCTTTTTAGTCTCACATTTGAAAAAGGGACATTAACACAATGAGGGGGGCACATTTTACTACAATGTCCATATTGTAAGTCATGCCACAGTGGGTTTGGAAATGTGGAGGGGGGGGGGGGGGGGCATGGGTAACTTAGGCATGGGGCATAAGGCAGGTAGTGCCCTCCTAAATCCATTACTGGATGCAAGGCTTAAATGGCTGTGGGTGCTGTCTGGGATGACACCTATGTTCTAACAAGCAAAGCAATTATATCTTTTACAATGCTTAGAAATAGAATAAGTACATAATAGCAAGTAGTTTTTATAAGCATATGTGTGTATCTTTAAAATGGTAACTGACTGGAATGCTCCATAGATAGAGGAGCCACTTTTCAATAATGCTTTACAATACTAAAATGTTGCATCGTACCATTATGATCGTCAGTGATTATCAAAAACTGCAACTTTTTTGATGAAGAATGACAACAATACATGGCTCTTTATCCAGCTGAATATCGGAGTTATGCAATACAAAGTAAATGCTTTTTGTTTCTCACATCCAGACAAATGGAGGCCATTTTGAGGAATCGTTTGAAGAGGCGGCTCTTGTGACGGCCTTCCTGGCGTACCTTAGTTATCTCGTCCTGTCTCTGGTGGGGTATATTCAGGATGCACTGAGGGACATTGGACTCGGAAAAAGCCTAGCTGCTCAAGAGTCACCAAAGCTAAAGGTACTTTCCTTCAGGTTTTTCAGTTAATGTCTGTTAATGCATGCGTACAACAGGGTTTTATTCTCCCATTGTCGATATCGGATATTGTAAGCCTTATTTTCTGATATAGTTTCGAGTAATAATTTGTTCACACAATTTTTTTTCATCTACAAAATGCAAGTGGATAAAATGACATAAACTGCCTGTAAATATTGTTTTATAATTTATTGCATGTATGAAAGATTTGCTAAATGCAAAGTCCGCTTCCCACGTATGAAGTCAATTTAAATAAAAGCAGACAAAATTAATGTGAAGATTGACACTCATCCAATGATGCTTTAATAGGAACTTCTTGATTTTTAAAAGTTATAATTGATCAATTAAGGCTTACCTTCTACTTGATCTATTGAAACTGCTCTTTATCACAAATTTCATGAATCGCCCCTTTTTTATTTCAGTGAAGGGGGAATTTCTGTTTCATATTGAGAATAATACAAAAGAACAAGTTTTCAAGTGATGGCACTTTTACATGTAGAAATCTTTTCAGAACGAAATTCAAAAAATATATATCTGTGACAAAACAAATGAAAATAGCCAGAATATATCTTACATTTGCAAAATTGTATGATCATGATCTTTTGCCTTCTCATCCTACAATTTTCTAAAAATTTTGATCTAATTCTTTTGTTTGATTACTTGGGTATACTTTACTTTAAATGTGCCTGTATTCTGTTAATATTGATGTATTTGAGAATAGTTGATAAGGTTTTTGAATAAAGGGTTGAAGTGTTAAAAAGTAATCATTTTTATTTACTCAAATGAATGTAATGAACTCAAGTTTGCAATGGCAATGTTTGCTGAGCTCTTGGAATTTGACTGAATGACAAATTGTCTATATTCAGGACCAATGGCTACTGGGTCTTATACAAATAGACAATCTTGCTATGTAATCATTTAATGTTTAATGTCCTGTCTGAAGGGGGACCATGTATCTTCTATTGTAAGTCAGCTTGTGTCTGTGGATATAGGCGCTGGAAGTGGGGGGGGGGGGGGGGGGGGCAAGGGGGGCAGTTGCCCCCCCCCCCCCAACCAAAAACGCCCCCCCCTCCAAAAAAAAAAAAAAAAAAGCAGTAAAGGAGTAAAGATGGTTTGTATTTTTAACCCAAAAGAACATAACAATAATAAAAATCTGAATTAAACTGAAAGTTAACAGGAATTGAATTTCCTAAACATTGCGCATGCCACCCATTATCAATGGAGGTTTTTATAATAGCATAGAGAAGACATGAGCCCCTGAACGCTAGTGTACTGATGGGGGGGGGGGGTATTTTTTATTTGATACCAGTGATTTACAAATGTGACTGAAATGACATGATTTTCCGGTATTTTTTCTTAATTTTTTGTTGTTGTAATTCATACCTTTTTATGCGTTTGTTTGAAAATTAGACATTCCCAAAGTTACAGTCGGGTGAAAAATATGCTTATGTAGAAGCCTTAATGTCATGGTCTGCAAAATGGCTGGGCTCGGGGGCTCGAGCCCCCTCACCTTTTGAAAAAGTATGTTATTGACAGAGAAAAAGAAAGAAAGAGAGAAAAAATAAGTGACCTGCCAATGTCACAAATGAGGTATCAAAATATGCTCATCTGACCGTAATTAAATGCCTAAAACCCCAGAGCTTAAGGGGGATCTGCCCCCTGAACCCCACCAAGGGCCCTAAGGCGGCCCCTGGATGCTCATCTGACAGTAATTAAATACCTAAAACCGCTGAGCTTCCGAGGGCTCTGCCCCCTTGACCCCACCAAGGGCCCTAAGGCTGCCCCTGGATGCTAATCTGACTGTAGATAAATATTAAAACCTCTGAGCTTCCGGGGGCTCTGCTCCCTGGACTCTCCGCCAATTAGTGACCTGCCAGTGTCACAAATAAGGTATCTAAATATGCTTATCTGACCGTAATTTAATGCCTAAAAACCCTGAGCTTCCGGGGGCTCAGCCTTTTGACCCCCTGCCGAGGCCCAGGTCCTGGAACCCACGCCAATTTACGCTCTACCTGATCATTAATACTCGTTGAAAAACGTTTCGCAGGGCCTGCATGTAACGTGTTAAAGTGGTGGTGATGCAGATTTTTCTTCTGCCCCCCCCCCCCCTCCAAACGTTTTTGCTCATTACGTCACTGCCCCTGGAAGGTGAGCCCCCTGGATTGTTTGCCCCCCCCCCATCCCAAACTGCTTCCGGCGTTTTGTCTGTGGAACAGGAGGACGAGCATGGTGAAACACAATAAATGCTTTAGTTATCTGCTTTGTCTGGATTTTTAAGTTTTAAGTTTGACAGGCAGATGCTCTGCCGACCTTTGCATTCATTTATCAGTCTCTTGCTTACATCTTGCTTCCCATTTTGTTGCAGTCCTTTGTGCCCCTGTACCAAGACTTTGATAGCTTCTTCACGCGCCATGTCTACAGGAAAATACGGGACAACTGGAACGTGCCGATCGCCAGTGCACCCACTGCACGGTTTGATCTGATGGGCAGAACCAGCGAAGACCACTACTGGACTTTCAAGTAAGTGCATTTTAAAATATTAGATACTGGTAATGAAATATTCATCTGGAGGCCAAGGGAGATAGATTCCCAGTTTTGTTGACTGAACAGGGACTCCTGAATATTTGATTTTTCATATCTTTTCATATGTGCTTGTCATATCTTTTTATAGTTGCTATCACTATCATCTTAAAAATGACAGTTGTACCAAATGGATAGACCCTAAATATATATTGATATCAAATATCAAGTGCGCTTAAAATTGCGATTCAAGCATTTGTTGTTGTTGTTTTTATCTGACATGATATTCTATCTCTGATCAATAACAAAAAGCAGCAACAGATCAAAGGAATTATGACATGGGGGTCCTTCTTGAGCAGGGATGAGAGACCACAGGTTATAGATTTTATTTGGCTGCAGTAGTTTAATTTTCATCAACTTACCTTTGATTAGATAATGTTTAAGATGATCTGCTCATGTACATGTAGTCCTTTGCAATGCCTGCATGTATTGTGGTAAACTAGAATAGATCTACAGTTTTAAAGAATAGATCTTTCCAATCACTAGTATGATGAATGATGGAGCATTACACGACTGTGCACATGTACTACTACCAGCATATCTACTTTTGGATATGAACACTTGAACAATGCATTACAGCAGGGACATGATAGAGAAGGACTGGAATCAAACCGCTCTCCTTTGACCCCATGCTCCAAGCCGCCGAAAAGTTATGCGCTAATCTGCAACTGTTGACCAGGTGGTGAGATAAAAGAGCGCATGAAATTTCAGGATTTAGAATTCCTACATCAGAAAATGGTATCACAGCAACTGTTCGCTGTCCCTTTCAATGATTTCTCATCCATTGTTGAATGTGTAAAGAGCAGAACAAGCGAACACAAACTTGTGTAATTTCATCCTTTTTTAAACTTGAAAAATACAAAAAACACGCGAAAACACGCGAAAACACGCATTAGCAAACTTAATGTTATTGAAGATTGTAAATCATGGATCAAATAACGGGACATTAAAGCATGCACAAATTAGCGCATCATCCTAAAATATTGAGTTTTTGACAGGATGTAATTTTTCTTTTACCAACTCTGGCACACAAATTAAAGGAAGGGCGGAGTTCTAAATTTGAAAATTTGTTTGATGCACTATTCCCAATAAAATCCCCATATAATTTTTATGCCTCCGCCACCGAAGGTGGTGCCGGAGGCATCATGTTTTCGGGTTGTCCGTCCGTACGTCCGTACGTCCCGTTTGACCGTTATCACAATATCTCAAGAACCATTTAAGATTTAAACTTAAGACTCGGGAATAGTATTTATCACCATAGGAAGACGATCTGATTAGATTTTGGAGTACGTAGGTCAAAGGTCACAGGTCACAGAGGTCAACTTATGAAATTCCTTGTATTGAGTTTGTTAGCGCGATATCTCAAGAACCATTTGAGATTTAAACTTCAAACTTAAGGATAGTATGTATCACCATAGGAAGACGATCTGATTAGATTTTGGAGTACGTAGGTCAAAGGTCACAGGTCACAGAGGTCAACTTATGAAATTCCTTGTATTGAGTTTGTTAGCGCGATATCTCAAGAACCATTTGAGATTTAAACTTCAAACTTAAGGATAGTATGTATCACCATAGGAAGACGATCTGATTAGATTTTGGAGCACGTATGTCAAAGGTCAAGGGTCACAGAGGTCAACTTATGAAATTCCATACATTGAGATTGTTATCATGATATCTCAAGAACCACTGGAGATTTAAACTTCAAACTTAGTGATAGTGTGTATCACCATAGGAAAACAATCTGATTAGATTTTGGAGCACGTAGGTCAAAGGTCAAAGGTCACAGGGCTCATTATGTATGCAAAAACAGCTTGTGATCGCGTTATCTGAACAACCGTTTGATGGATTCCTGCCAAACTTTGGTCATGTATGTATCTTGCAGAGCTGATGAACTGATTAGATTTTGGGGTCACGAGGTCAAAGGTCAAAGGTCACAGGGCTCATTATGTATGCAAAAACAGCTTGTGATCGCGTTATCTGAAGAACTGATTGATGGATTCCTGCCAAACTTTGGTCATGTATGTATCTTGCAAAGCCAATGAATTGATTAGATTTTGGGGTCACGAGGTCAAAGGTCACAGCGCACATTGTGTATGCAAAAACAGCTCGTGATCGCCTTATCTCAAGAACCGATTGATGGATTCCTGCCAAACTTAGGTCATGTATGTTACTTGCAGAGCTGATGAACTGATTAGATTTTGGGGTCATGAGGTAAAGGTCAAGGTCATGCGGCTCATTATGTATGCAAAAATAGCTTGTGATCGTATTATCATTAGAACAGATTGATGGATTCCTGCCAAACTTAGATCATTTATGTATCTTGCAGAGCCAATGAATGGTTCATAAGATCAAAGGTCATGGGCTCATTATGTATGCAAAAATAGCTTGTGGACGCATTCTCATTAGAACTGACAGATGGATTACTATTTAACTCAGGAAATCTTGCAGAGCCAATGAACTGAGTAGATTTTAGGGTCATGAGGTCAAAGATCAAAGGGTCATATATGTATATGAGAAATTGCTTGTAATCACGATATTCTGAGAACATGTTAATGGATTACAATTGAACTTGAATTTGAAAAATTTCTTCCGTTTCGGTTTGTAAAATTGCTCCATGACGGAGGCATCATTTTCGACTGCGCGCAGTCGAATTCCATCTAGTTTTGATTTACACTGAAATTTTGCCGGTAATTTAATATTTTGTAATAAATGTAAAACTGGTGCCTGGTTTCCGAAAATCGCCGCAGTGGAAGCGCGGTTCGGAGCATGGAACCTCAAAGCCAAGTGGAATGTTACACATCCTATTGTTACGCTTTAGAACTCAAGAATGCGTTTGTATAAATTACAAGAGTTTCGCCTCCTTTTCTTTCACCTCCCTGATTACAGTGAAAACTAATGAAAACTGTGTGATACTAAACAAATACATGAACTGATACTTTTTTGCATGTTCCCCGTGGTTGGCACATTAATACTTTTATCTTTTATATGCTGGTTCAGATATATTAACAAAAAAACAAAAACTACATGTAAACTTGTTTACTTCTTGGTCACAACAAGGTTGATTCACATGTGTTCATCTCTGGATATTTTAAAATAAGTCAAATAATTATACACATCGCTGATAACAAGTGTACTTATTTTGATATCCTGTTTGTATCCCTATCTATAAACTACATGTACATTATTCATTATTTATTACGTTCTTAGCCATTTCATAATTTTAGAGGGGAGGGGAGGGGAGGGGAGGGGAGGGGAGGGGAGGGGAGGGGAGGGGAGGGGAGGGGAGAGGGAGGGAGGGGGGGGGAGGGGAGGGGAGAGGGAGGGGGGGGGAGGGAGGAGGGAAAGAAAGAAGGAAGAGAATAATCTTCTTGTGATAGAAGAGAACAGGGAGGCTGTACTGTACACATTTTTAAATTGCCTTAAATTATTTATCTGCAAGCAATAAAGATACATGAAAATATATCTGATTTGAGGATCGAAAAACAGTCAACGAGAACAACAAGAATAATTGATCGTAAATCACATAATTTTAGCTGAGTTCAAATTGCTGCTTCTACTAGAATTAATAGGGTCTATTCAAGATTGCACTAGTGAAATTACAAGTAAACCTCTTGTATCTATAAACATGATGTAACTTTTTCTGAATAGGTTACCGGTAATAGTTCAGCATATGAAGCTCACCACACACTACTGGTACATGTACATTTCTGGTACACTCTGCAGAGTCTGCACCCAGATTTGCTGACGATTGCATTTGAACTGAAAATTCACTTAAATCTTACAGAGGGAGATAGTCTCTTCATATGACCATTGATGAATGGTAGTGATGAAAAAAAAAAATTGTAGTCAGTGATAATATCAAAAGTTTTTTTTCATGTTTGGATGATAGAATGGGACAAAGGTCATCTTTTGTTGGGCCATATGGCGACATGCATGAAAACACCCTATCATGAATCCTGTTAAAGGTTTTACAAGTTTGAATAATATTTTCTTTCAATGGTCACTGCCTCACTGGTCATATATAATTCTCTTTCAATTTCTTTGAAGAAATTGGATTGTGTGGTGTGCAGTGGGTTTCAGAATTGTTTTTATTATATTATGAATGCAATATACTGGACACCAGTGAATCATTTAATTGCCACTCCCCACCTCACAAAAGATTGTAAACTTGTGTAAATTGCATACAATCACAGTTGTCACATAATCACAACTTTCATACAATTGTGGTTATATACATGTAGGTTAAATACAGGACCCTTAAATACCACCATTTTCCTCATTGTCTGTGTGATAAGATATCATACCGATATGACCTCAAGGATATATTTCCATGCAAAAGATTAAATTCATTTTTGCAAGACTATGAATAATCACGCTGCGACTACATGTATCAGCCTTTTCACATACAGCTAAAATTCTATAAACATGACTAGTATAAACATGTTTCGAACGTGTTTAAACTAATCACGAGCCTTTCACACACAGAAATTTCGGTGCGATCGTTAATCGTTTCGTGATTAACTACTGCTCGTAAAATGCGCAGTAGTGCCATTGCGCATTGAAGGTCATGTCACATCAATCAAAGCGCACGCTCCATTCAGTTTAAACACGTCTGAAACACGTTTAAACACGAATAACCTTTCACACACAAAATGTCAAGCTCACTAGATACGAACTTCGTATCTGCAGCCTGCTTTTAGGGGCGTATGGATCGCGACTTTGTATCTATCCCAACATCGTATAAACGATGTTCACACTGGGAAATTTTGTCTATAAACATGTTTAAAATTTTACGATGATTCTAATCATCTCTAGATACGATGAATTTTAGCTGTGTGTGAAAAGGCTGTAGATTTGTTTTTTCTCTCATTTTTGTAACACCTACTTTTTCAGAGAGTGTAGACAGAAGGCCCATTTGATTTGATTTGATTTGATTTGATTTGATTTATTGGTTTCTGCATCTTTTTTCTTTTTTTCATCATACATTTTCATGAACATAATATGGCTTGATACAATATTTCAAGTGTATATAATTTTTATACAGATAATAAACGATATTAAACACATATATTGAATTTAAACAAATATATTGAATGGAAATTAACATACATTAGATGCAGGAGGGCTACAGTAATAAGCAAAGTAGCTTGACGTGCCGGCAGCCCTCAACTTAGATACAACAATACAAATAAACATAAAAAAGAGTGACTTGCAGAGAAGAAAAGGAAAGGGGAGAGAAGAGGGAGGAGGAGGAGCGTTGGTAATAATAACACAATAAATCTCATACAGCTGCTGATTGAATGCAGGCTCATTCATGAATGGAAAAAAAACGATGCTAGGTCATGGACGATTACACATCATTGTTGAATATACAGTCAATGTACACACGAACATGAATACAGTAGAATTACACACGACATGATCAATACTTAGACAATAACATAGTTTTAACTGCCTTCTTAAAAGAATACAATGTCCTAAGGTTTCTTATTACAATGGGCAGAGAGTTCCAGATGTCTGGGCCGGCGTGTCTAATGGATTTGAGAGCCAATGCGGTTTTTGGATTTCTTAAATGGAATTTTTCAGTTTGTCTTGTGGGGTAAGAGTGGATGGTTTTATTCAAATTAAACAAATATATTGAATGCAGATAAACCAATTTTGAAACAAAAACTTATCAGTTTCATTTTAAAACTATCAGTTATAATACTGGAAAAGCTAATTAAAAAAGCTGGAGTTTGATAATACTTCTTGGTTTTTGGTGAGTAGTGCCCATCCTCGACTTGTTGCTACTCTGCAACTCCAGACTCCAGAGGTTGATTTTTTAATTCAGTTTTTGTTGGTGCTTATGTGTAGTTGCCTAGCAATTTTCTACAAAACTCCAGACGGTTTTTGCTTGCAGTGTACATGTAAATGCCCCTATATATTTCTCCTTAACAATACCCAAGGGGTTCAGCTGGTGTGTGATCTATTTGAATTATTAGTTTCTATACTACCCTATTTGTTTTGGGGGAACTGTAGAAGTCTTTGCTCTATTTGTTCCACAGAATGAGTAAATAGAGAGATCTGAAATGTGTGATATGTTAGAATGAACAAAGAGTTATAAATAACTCATTGGAATGAATGAGACATTGTTGCTCTACTATGATGTAGCCTTTCCCATTGAAATGTAGTCTAGTGGATTAGTGGTACACTCACTATGTACATGTACATGGAAGTCTGCATTTTTTTTGTCTTCTTAAACTGGCTTGGTGCTGGGGTGTATCTCCTGTCTAATCGGGCCTCAAACTTTCATACAAACCAATTTTGCATAGAAACCACTTTGTTCAAAAAAACGTACTAGATCTATTCACATTTCATCATTCACTAAATCCAATGTTTAATTTTCACATTGTCTACATTTTCACCCTCAAAGACCCTTAATTTTAAATTGACTAATTTTGTTTGACCTATTTCTAATTTTTGCTTTATTTAAACTTCGAAATACATTTCGTTGCTATTCACTAAACCAATGCATATTTCATAATCTGATTCATAGGTTCATCTTCTTTTTCATAATGACTTTGATGTTTAATGTTTATGCTTATATATGTTGTCCATTTCATGTTGTAAATATGATACGATTTGTCTTTTGACTTCAATCATTTGTCATTTTTTAAAATAATTTCACTTTGTAAATATTTCAGAGGATGTTAAAAACACAATTAACAAATGAAGCTTATCTACACTGTTGCAGATATAGTTGGATTTTTAAAACCCTCTCTTTCTGTATGTGATTACCAAAGAGAAAAAGTCAGCCAGTCACTCGATAGTGTCTAACAGCGAAATCTAGAGAGTAAACAGGTTTACTTGCATATCTTTGATACTAGGATACTGCTAACGTTTAAATTTCACAGATCTATAGGACATACGTGACATACCGTATTCACAATTCTTGCAAAGTTCTAGAGAATTTAATGTTGACTGCAAAAGAGATACACTACCTTTATTTTGGTATAAATATTGTGGAATTGTGAACATTTCTAATCAGGCATTCTTTTTTTGGAGGGGGAAGGGTTAAAGCTGATTACTTCTGTACATTGCCTATATTGTTTTCTTCTTCCCATCGCAGAGCTACTGGTAAAACTCACAGTGCAATTAACATTGGATCGTACAACTACCTCGGCTTTGCTGAACAAGGTGGGCCCGGGATGGAATCTATCGAGAACTCAACCCGCTCTTATGGGAGTGGAGTATGTAGTACACGCCAAGAATTAGGTAATTATACATTAAACTAGCTCTTATATCGTACTCAAATTATTTCTTAGTGCCACATTGTATTTATCATAGGATAGATCATATACCAAAGGCTAAGTTATCAGGGGGAAAAATACAGGGGGGCTCAGGGCAAATTAGCCCCCAAAATGCCAAAAAGAGCGCCCAAAGGTCATAAAAGAGCCCCAAAAAATTTGCACAGAGCTCAATGCAAAACAAATTAAAGAGTGTTATTTTCATGCAAGCAAGCTTGAAAAGTAGCCCCCCAAATTTTTAAAATATTTCTTCATTGATATTAAGGCTTCAAGATAAAAAAGTGTTTCCAGTGCAAGATTAATTTATCCTGTTTTTAAAATGTTTTTCATGGAGCTAATCAAGACTAGAAATGGGTAATTTTGCAAAGCCATTGTGTTGCACAAAGCAATCCTTCTGTTAGTCGGTGCCAATTGTTTTGTGCAAAAATGCATATGTGGCAAATGACACTATGAACATGACTGACAAAGAAAGCGGACAAAATATACAGTTCCTCAGGTAGACAAAGGAACATCCCTTCACTGCTATTATATAAAAATGTGTAGAACAGGAATCACATGCATATTCACATCTTTATATAATAGCAGTGAAGGGATGTTCCTTTGTCTACCTGAGGAACTGTATATTTTGTCCGCTTTCTTTGTTCGTTATGTTCATAGTGTGAGCGAAAGTGGAGATAGGCGGAGAAAATTAAAAGGGATACCCTACCTTTATAATTTCTGAAAGTAAAAGTGGAAAATACCTGAAAATGTGTTGGTGAGAGAAACGTTATAAAATATTTGGTTATGACAATGAAGTTTGAGTGCTTTGGAAATGTAGACTTACGATGCTGTACCATTTATTATTGGCAAGGGTACCAGTATTTTTTAATGATTGAGGACAGTGAGAGAACATTGATTGATATGACCAAACTTATACTTATACCGGTAATTATATACGCATGGGTGCCCAAAATCTAACTCCAGACCCCCAAGATTTTGCAGTTTATACATAGGGCTTATGCATACAGAATTTACAAACTTTAATCCAGACCCCCTTCCAAAAAGTCAGTGTGGAGCCCTGAAACACACACACACACACATATATACATGTATTTACCTATGTATTTGTGAAAAATGATGTAAATCCAACAGTTTGTATTCAATCACAAGTTTCCGATGTACATTACGTCCTTATCAAGTGATATATTTGAGTATATATTGTTCTATCTGTAATTTTGATTGTTTACCTCAGAAAGAATTGGAGCCCATATGTGATGATCAGTGCTCACTGGCACTGCTCAATGTGAAATGGCCCAAAAAGTGTATATAGGTCTAAATTACACAAAAGTACGTGTTTCCATTTTTGTCTATGTCTATGAAATATAGTATTGATAACTTGCTCTTTGATTGTTCAGGTAATCTGGATATCCACAGAGAGTTGGAGAATCGTATAGCTGAGTTCTGTGGGCAGGAGGATGCCATGATGTATGGCATGGGGTTTGCAACCAATGCTCTCAACATTCCTACTCTCATGGGAAAGGTCAGTGTACTTTGCGAGTCTCGTGAAGAGACTTATTGAGAACCCGCTACGCACATGTGCACTCATTATCGCTTCGTTGCCATTTTGAAAGAGCAACTCTTTCTTTCATGCCCGTGTGAAAACTTGTGAAATATCAATGCTTTGTTCTCTATCAGGCTCATATTGCACAGAACAGATGGACAAATGCAACAGAAAGTATGGCACAGTATCATAGACTCAAATTATAAATCTTCAGTCCTGGAAGCTGCACTATACCCAAACTCAACTGTAAACCTACCACCAAACCATGCATGTAGTACGTTGTTCCATATACTTTGAGCAATATGGCAGTCGTATATTCCAATAGACCAGTTCATGGTTAGCACATGTTCCAAATGACACTGAATATCCACATGAAGAGGTCCCACTTTGTACATTTTGAAATAATCACTCCTACCATGGACCTATTACGGATGGACATTCATCGTTTTCTTAAAGGGATCGTTTAACAATGTTAAATCTGAGATACACGGCCCTACGTGTTATCAGTGTCTGTGATATGGTGTAATATTAAAGCCCTAAAAAAATTGCGCTTCAAAATGATCAAGAAGTGCCTCAAAAAAGTAAAAATCTTTGAGTGACCGGTTTTACCATACTCGTTTTCCCCAATAGACTGTAGTGTTATGAAAACCGTCAGGCGAACGGTTTTCAAAATTTGTAATTCCAATCATAAATATCTTGATAATCAGACAGGCGATCGGCTTGTAAAAGTCATGGGGTTCCTGACTGACCTAAAGGTTTATAATTATCATTGCATCATGAGCTAAATCCTGAATTTTGTTTCAGAATCTGAGACAAAATTACCGGATCCCTTTAACGAATTCATTGTGATTGTCTCCGTCAATGTCGTCTCAATAACATTCCCTACATGTTTCTTCTCTTTAATCTCATCATGGTTGCTGCCAATAAGCCGGGACAGAATCAAGATAACGTATTTGCCGGCGATAAGGCCGCACTACCGCATAGGCCGCACCCCAACTTTGACATTTCAAAGAGGGAAAAAAAAAAAAAAAAGGAAAAAAAAACAAACAGACAAAACAAAATAATCATAATTTTCTCGAAAACACAATTTTTTTTTTACAAACTGATACCAAATTCATCCATATTCTTATAATTTACCGGAAGTTTAGCTAAAAAAGTGATCGCAGGCAGATTTGGTGTCCGATATACCCCTACCACAATGTACGGTGTAATGCGAAACTGCATGAAATGGAAAAACAAAATGGCAACTTCGGATGGATGTTCGCGGCAGCTCCGTTAGATGTCCCTTCCTTTACTTTTGCAATGCATTGGCACGAACTTAGATCAAGATCTATCAGCAAATGTTGTGTTAGGACGTTTATTTTGGTCTTCATGTCAACAATGCAAGATAAAATTGTCGGTAAGATGTTTGGAAATGTCCTGTACCATAGTGGGATTGTTATTTTCCGGTTTCTAGTCCCATACGTGCAAATTTGTGTTGGTTTTGACTTTCGTTTTTTAATTTTTTTTTTACTCTTTCGTCTTAAAGCCCGCACCCCGACTTTTTGATATTTTCTCTGCCAAAAATACTGCGGCCTTTACGCTGACAAATACGGTAGTGATTTTACACATGTTAATCTACATGCGCAGAAGATAATAACTCGCCTAAATCATGGAAAATCGATGTGCAGTTCTGACTTATAATCGGAAATTGTTGTTCCGTGTACTGTACATGTATTTTATTTTGAAAAACATGTTGAGATTACCAGATAGAGGTTATTTTTGGATTTTTTGGTTGTGATTTAAAATCCCGTTTCCCCCTATTTCCTCACAATATTCCAGAGTTACAACGCACAGGGCTGATACAAATCATGGCCTTCTAATTTGTTTTATAAGGTCATAGGTGTGTGCGAAAGTTTGCGAATCAGTAATAATACATTTCATATTACCAAAATCGTCTGCTTTTCAACTTTGCTGCTCCCCATTGGGGATGCTTTTATTTAAGACACACTCTTACAGAGCACATCATCCAAACAAAACCCAAGAGAGGGAAACTGCTCCTTTAATTGTCAATGACCGAAAATGCTTACGCAGTCGTTATTGTTAAAACAGCTGAATGTTCTCATTAAGATGCACATAATCAGAAGGCGGCGACTATCATTGGATCAAAGAAAGAATCATGTTGAAAGTCCATCCGTAATAGGTCCATGCTCCTACAGTGATGGAGGTGCTACATGAATTGCCTTTGTTTCCCCTTTTCAAAGAATACTTCCACCTGTGTATCATAGAGTGCACTGCTTGTGCATAAATGAATAATGATTACATAATTTTCATGAACATGTATCCAGTATTTTGTTTCCGTGTATTTTACAATTCGGTCAGCAATGACCTTTATCTGCTCATGCTCAGACTGCAACTGTGAACTGGCTTATTCATGGGAAATGATGAGTTTTGATAACGAGCAGAACTCTGTTTACCCTTCTTGTTTTTCCAGGGTTGCTTGGTAGTCAGTGACAGACTCAACCATGCGTCCCTTGTGTTGGGAATCAGATTGTCAGGTGCTTCTGTCAAAGTTTTTGAACATAACAGTAAGTAAAGGCATGTTCACATGTGATGCACAAAACTTCTAATTGTCTTTTTATGTATATATGTATAAAAGTAGCTGTGCACAACAAAGGTCCTAAGTATATTCTCATCTCTCTGTGTGTTACCAGATACAGAAATGTGAATTGTATTTCACTCTCGTCTCTTTGAAAATGTAAAGCATTGTGTTTACCCCATCAAATGTGAACGAGCCTTAAATTAAGACAATGCCAAGTATCAGTATACATTGTGTATTCATCCTGTAAGATGTGTGAATATATGATGGAAAAGACAATTAAGTCACAATTAAGATGTTACTATCTGTCACATCTGGCCACTGAAGAAGAGTGTGACACTAACCTGTTATCAGTCATCGCCCTCCGCCTGCCAGATGGAGGGTTTTGGGGCCGTTTTTTGGTTTTTCACATTAAGAAAAAAAAAAATTGGTTCACTTTAAAAAGTGAATGTTGACCCTGGTTAGCAACTCTTCATGGTATGTATCTCCAATTCTCTTTTTAGTTATATCATTGATTAGGATTATTGGTATAATTTTACTACAGACATGGAAAGCTTGGAGAAGTTGTTGAAGAAGGCCATCATCGAGGGTCAACCAAGGACGCAGAGACCATGGAAGAAAATACTTATCGTTGTCGAGGGAATTTACAGGTAGGTTCTTCCTTCTGGCACAGAAACCATTTTTTGTGTGGATATACTGAATTCAAAATGAAGTTTTCAAATAAGGAAATGTCCTCAAAGCTTTATAATTACTTTGTATTTGTATCTGTACTTTACTTGTCATCTGGTCTGTTCATCAACAATATGCTGATTTTATTACATTTATTTTATTTAAACAAAATTAATTTTTTTAAATAGAGGAAAAAATTATCCTGAAAGTTGCCCAGAAGAAAAGTTGTTAGAAGGCCCAAGATATCAACATCCTGACTGACCAACATGTCAGTCTAAAGGGCTTTCTGGGCTGTCAATCTCAACACCCATTGGTCAATTAGAGTGTCCCCCCAAAAAACAGTTGATCAGTCATATCGCTTCTGGAAATACCATCTCAGGTAAAAGAAAAAATGTATTTGACCAATCAAATCACTTCTTCTCTTTGGTCATCGTCCCAGTATGGAGGGTTCAATTGTGAGGCTACCTGAGCTGATGGCCTTGAAGAAGAAGTACAAGTGCTACCTGTACCTTGACGAGGCGCACAGCATCGGAGCCATTGGACCCACTGGTCGAGGGGTGGTGGAGTACTTTGGTTTGGATCCTCGGGACGTGGACGTCATGATGGGAACATTCACCAAGAGCTTTGGTGCATCCGGTGGCTACATCGCAGGGTCAAAGGTGAGATTAATGATAGAAGTCTTATTTAAACCCAGTTCAGATGCAATGTGATAAACTGCCTCAAGGAAACAACCATGACAAAATAGAAGCAAATTTTTACTCAAAAATGAGTAATAATGATAATAATAATAATAGGCATTTCTATCGCGCCGTCTATCTAGAAATTATATTCTGAGGCGCATTTATAATTACCCCCACTTTAGCCTAGCTGCCATTGCAGCGCTCTAGCATTTCAAGGAATCAATTCCTGCCAGGTACCCATTTACATCGCCTGGGTTAAGTGTGGCAAATGTAGATCAACTCTTGCCAGAGGACATTAGTGCCGCGGCGGGACTCAAACCGCGGACCTTGTGATCAACAGTCTGGTGACATATCCACTCGACCATGACACCTCTACTATAAGACTTAATTAAGCCCAGTTCAGACACAATGGGGTTAAACTGCCTCGAGGAAACAACCTTGACAAAATAGAAGCAAATTTTACTCAAAAATGAGTGGCAAAAGGAAAAGTAAGTTATTTTTAATCTTGACCAGAACTCAACCTTGATCCTCTTCAAACTTGTGTTATCGTTCTGAGCACAGAATCTGATTGATCACCTCCGGATACACTCTCACAGCTCGGCCTACTCCGCCTCCACTTCAGCTCCTGTTGTAGAACAGATCCTGAGGACAGTCAAGATTATCATGGGAGAAGATGGGTCCACAGAAGGTAATGAATATTACTGTGCTTAGAAAAGGGATATCTTGGTAGCCCTATGTCCCTTGGCTTGTGGGCTATGATCTGTTAAAGCCCCACTGCACTACTTTTAGCTACTTGCGCCCTCTATATAGCAAACAATGCCTAATCGTTGACCGTTGGTCCCCCATGGTCCCTTTTTTTAATGTTAATTTAGAGCTGCTTTGATGAGATAACTACCTGTCAGTGACCATGCAGGGAGGTCTAATCCCTCCTGGCCAATCTAGTTCAGTGTGGCTTTAAGTTTTGGGTCAGGAGTTTTATAGGACCTATATGTCAAAGGCCTTATGGGACATATGTAAGTTTAATTTGATTGCTCCAAAATCTCTTGTTTGAGTAGGGCAAGGGTTAAGTTTATGTGATGATTGTGATGAAAGACAAACAAATGTTAAAAAGGCGGTCTTCATAGGCAGGTGATCTTTCTGTACAGGTTCCTTTAGTTCAAGTTTCAATGAGAAACCATGATCGATAGAAACGCAAAATGTGGTCTTTACAGACAGGTGGTCTTTCTATACAGATGGTTGCTAGAGTAAATTTTGCTGTATTTGTTTGTACACAGGTCAAAAGAGGATCCAAGCACTGAAAAGAAATACCCAGTACTTCAGGAGACGCCTTCGTGACCTGGGATTCCTCACCTATGGGAATGTGGACTCCCCTGTTGTTCCGTTGCTGCTGTACTACCCTTCAAAACTAGCGTGAGTTACTAAGTCAGTCACTAAATAGTTTAAAGGGCTACTCTAACCCAACTAACATAGCCTTTCAAAACATGAATACACCTCTAATTTCTGAGCGTTCTGAGTCTTCATTTTTAAAGCTAGATTCCAGAATTATTGGTGATTTCTAAGAAAAATTATTGTCATGTTCTGAATCTCTGTTAAAAATTATTCTACATGTCTTTTTAAATTTTTTTAGCCTGTTTTGGTTAGAGTGACCCTTTAAGGTTATTTGAATCTTTATTTAGGTTGATAAGAGTTCTCCATTTAAGACATCGAGCGTCATGACCACATTGCCAATTGGAAGATTCTTAATATCATAGGTGACCTGAATTTACAAAAAGTACATATCTTTCTTATTCTATGTCCTATTTTTCTGAAACTTTCACTTATGTTTTCTCATATTTGTCTGCTTCCTCCCTTGCCCACTTCCTATGAAGGGTCACTTTCTTCAATTCAACCTAATCCATGTGGAAATTGTGTTGCATGTATATAAAAAAAAGTCACAGAATGTTGATATGTTATGGATGTCATTCTACAGGGCGTTTGCAAGGGAGTGTCCAATTAGGGTATTCTTAACAACATAAGCGACCTGAATTTTTAAAAAGTACATACCGTACCTTTCTTATTCTATGTCCTATTTTTCTGAAACGTTCAGTTATCTGTTCTCAGAGTTTTCCACTTCCTCCCTTGCCCATTTCCAATGAAAGGTCACTTTCCTCCATTCAAGCAGAATTCATGTCGAAATTGTGCTACAAAAAAAACAATTATATACAAAAACAGAATGTTTATATGATTATGGATGTCATTCTACAGGGCGTTTGCACGGGAGTGTCGTAAACGTGGTCTGGCTGTGGTCATCGTAGGTTTTCCTGCTACTCCTATCATTGAGGCTAGAGCAAGGATTTGCCTTTCTGCTTCACACACCATAGAAATGCTGGATGAGGTAAGAGTGCGATTTGTATTTCAAGTTTTAAACTAGGGGACTTTAATGCTTAACAACCACCCCCTCCCCCCCCCCCCCCCAACAACAACATCAAAAATTCCCCCCAACCCAACTAAATTCTTCCAGATTGGTTACTACAACGCTAATGTACTCTCGTACTAGGATAGCTTTATGTAGGTAGTTGTCCAAGAATCACTTTCATTTATTTCTGCTGTTTATTTTTTTTCATACGCATGGCTCTTCTTCTGGAAATATTGTGTTAGAATAATCTAATGCATATGTTGACCTCCCAAAGGAGGTGGAGATTTGTCTTCATTCCTTTCTCACATCGTCTTGTTTGTTTACAATACAGGCTTTATCGATAATAGATGAAGTAGGTGACCTGCTGGATGTGAAATATTCAAGACGTTCATTGATGAAGCGGGAGCTAAATGGGAACTGCCAAAAATAGTTTCAAGCGATGCTGCCATCTGCCAAACCAAACAGATAATCAACTTCATAAAGAACTCACAGACCTCTTAGCACAACTCGGTTTGTTACTCGAAATTATTGTTATTTAATTTAATTTTATTAATGGTGTGTAAGCAACACTTTAAACTTCATAATGGTGTTCATTTAGATCAGAGTATATCTATATGTTGATTATATTGATAATCACAGAAGTGATTCTTTGCCCTTATAGGGCTGGCTTCTAGTTATCATGATACAGCTGACTAGCTTAAGTTATAATGCAACAGTTTTCTGTGAACAATATGTACACTTTTAATTAGATGTGTTATGTCATTGATACGCCAGGTAGATGTATTCATGTAAAGATGTGATTAAGTATAACAGTGAATGACCCACATTGACTCTAGAAATATGAAACCCCTCCACTCTCAATAAGTCCCTAAACCTATGAACAGGTTGTTAACATGAATATCATTAATATTATAGGTATTACAAAGTTTTGGGAAATTTGAAAAATGGGTGGATAGTGATTCTTTACAATTTTGATATATTTGGATGCCCCTGTGGATGTAATAAAAGCACTAGAAATTTTAGCCTCTAAAACGCTTCTGTTTTCGAGAAAAATTGAATATAAAGATTTACCGGTGCTCCCGGTAAATTTTGATAAATTTCAAATAGCTCCTACAGCCGTACTATGGTAGCTGAGACCATGAAAATCTCAGAATATGTAGTTGTGGTATATAATTTGCGAATGGGAATAGCTAGTCGGTCGATACTAGTCAAGAAACATTGTTTTATAGCTTAATTAATATCTTGACCTTGAGAGGGAGCTATACAACATGAAGTGATTATTATTTATAATTTCATAACTTAAGACTCGATTTCGACCGCGACGACGATCACTGAATATTGTAGGATCGGAAATACTTCCAATATGTTCATATGAACCAAATTCATGACCCCATACCAAAACTTTGTATTACCTTTAATATTGGAACTGTCTGCATACCAAGCAGGACACCTGTATGAATTTTATTATTTTCAGGGACCGTCTCCTAATTACCGGTAAGTTGAAACCCCCACTGGGCTTTAGTTTATACAGTAGTGATGAATACACAATCTAAACCCCACATGTCGGTGAACTTTCACCCTTATTTATGTGCTAGTAAAATTTATACCGGTACTTATGTTTACCTGATTCCTTATAAATAACATTGGCATTTTACTAGCCTAGCATCAGATATCACATGATGATAGAAATCCAAGGCATTGGCAAAGAAATTATCAAGTGGTGGTCTAAAGCATTTTGACTAAAACTGCTTGCCACTACAGTCCTGTAAAAACCATTTTGTTTAGTTTTCTATTTCGTCTAAACCGTTTTTCAGGTTTATGATAATTGTCTCATAAATCATGTTATTGGTTACTTGTGGATACATCTGAGTGCAAAATATTAGGTCTATGTTTATATTGGTTTTCAAATTTGTGCTTGATATGATTGCTATGCAATTGGAATTTTCAGGAAATGTTTCATTAATTGTGCTTGTATGGGGACAAAGCTTAGGCCTAATATTCCTAATTATGGTTCTCAGTAATGATATTAATACTAACAAAATAGATTTGTACATTATTGTGCATTATATGGCCTCTAATCAGAGTAGAGGAAAAATTAACTTCATATTCCACAACTGTTTTCACGTCTTTGTGATTCAGAGTCGATTATTTATTCTTCAAAGAAACATTTGCAATTCCCAGTAATTACAATTTTATTTTTTCATATGAGTATTCAGAACCTCAAGCAGTAAAATTGTGTATGTTTGGTTGGTCAGAGCGCATCTATTGCTAGTCCTCTCAAAAATCGGATTGTAGTCTGATCCATATATGTGCATCGGATTTAAAACGGGCATTTTGTGACCTTTTTGGGGGTCATCATTCATGCAATCCAAAATTTCTTGCTGATTTTGAAATGTGAACTTACACATGCTCAACTATTAAGTATTATTATGTTTTAACAGTTTTATATTAAGTCTGAGATAAACCAAAATGAAATCCTTTAAAAGGTGGGGTGCTTTACATAAAGGTGGTTGAAAACTTGCTTGAGTTGATATCTACATACATGTGTATTTGACTTTCTTAAAGAAATTACAATCAATTCATTTTGCATATGTACATGTATGTGTGTGCAATAATTACATGGAAAACAGTTGAAGTTCTTTTTTAAAATCTTTGTCTAAAATATTTCCATTTTATTATTGGTAATTTATCTGTATTCAGTAGTTAGTGGCCCTTATAGTCCTTTCAACGAGTATTATGAACCAATACAAATGTCATTTATATGATTTTAACATCTATTTAAACAAAGGGCATTTCAAGAGTCAACCTTTTATTTTGTTTTTAATATCTGATATAAACTAAAATCTAGTTTTTCTTTGCCAAAATATGCTTTCTATGAATCATCATAACTGAAATCTTAGTGGTTTTCGATGAGATGGCATAAAAATGCAAATAACTCAATATTTTGTAATAATTGCAATGGTTAATTTCATTCAGTTATTTACTGAGTTATAATGTTGATACTTTTGTGAGTAACAAACACTAGGCATTCTTGTCATACTAGGTCCTGTGGAACTGAATTGACTAGAATTGACTTCCTTTTTTTAATTATACAATTTCATCGTTGCACACACTGAATTTACTCTTTTTTATTATTATATTTCCTATTCTAGTTTATATATATCAAGTATAACTTGGGATAATTTGAATTTTTGATGTTTCTGTATAATACACATAAAAAAGAAGAAAATGTTTATTGTTCATTTGCTATTAAGATCCTTTCCAATTTGTCTTCCATAGATTTGAAATAAGTCAATAAATCTTCAGAATTAAATATGGGACAACTAAGATAATGACAAATATGACTACCATATATATATCATGTAGGATACTGTAATGCAATACATGCATGATGTTATGTGTACACACATAATGCCAACCTTTTTGCCAAATGAATTTTCTTGTAAAAGATTTTTTTATGAATGGAATTATTTTGAGAATAGAGCTCTGCATATATTTTTAATGAATAATGTTACTGAAAAATTTGTTTTTAATGAGAAAGTTTATGCAGAGATTCGCTCAGTATAATTCCCTGATGTGTCTAAATGTTGTGTGGTTTTACAGGGTATACACTACATTTTATTTCACTTTTTTTTTTTTACATTTCTTGTTTTACTTGCCATATATCAGAGGCTATTATTACAGTAACATCAATTCAACGCAGTAATAGATGAGGAAGAATCAAACTGATTGATTGAACATCTCTCATGGAGTTTATGTAGTCTATTATGACATTTTATGATGTAATTATATTATACAGTGTCTCTTTTTGAATTTTGTATTTCAACTTTTTATAGTTTTTGTCTAGAAAATAGATGTTGGTAGTAAATTTAAACATGTATGAAAAATGACTGCCATGAAAAAAGTGCAGAATCATTTTAAAGGGAAAGTTCACTAGAAATTAAGAAAGGTCTGTCTCTAATTGGATTTCCCTCAAAATCTCTCTGTTCTCTTTAATTATAACCAACTGATTACCAAGTTAGACTCACCCCTTTCAAATTCTATTTATGTGTACCTCAGTGAAAATAATTAAGGCCAGTGTGATTAATTCATTGTTAGAAGCAATATACGGTACCTTTGATTTTTTAATGCCATACATCTGAATTTGTTTGCGATGCTCGATGAAATTCATTCTTTCTACTGGGTCTGTTTGTCTTGTAATATTCAATGAATTACATGTCAGTGTAAGGAGAGTTGAGAAGACTAGGCCAGATAGTCAGTTATGGTTTCAGTTTGTTTGTAACTGAGCTTTATTTTGATCAACTCTGGTAAGACATGGAGATCAATGACGATAATGGCTTCTTGGATAGTGCTGGTATCTACTTCTGTTGGATGCCTATTCGTGCTATGAAGAAACAGATGAAGAGATGTATAGATGGTAGAATTAGTTGAAGCTTGTTCACGCATGATGCAGGAAAACCATTTTTTTTCTTCTTCTTTTATTTGCAAGTAAGGATGAAAAAAATGTAGCTGTGCCAAACGAACTTTCTGTACTCACTTTTCTGTGTGATATATAGAAACAGAAATATTAAAGGTAAAGACCAGTTATGGTCACGCGATTGCATTGTGAAAGAAACGTTGTGGAATCAATCAGAAAAGGTTGATCATCTAGCATCTAGCATCTGCAAGGTTCTGGAATCATCAAAATAATAAGAAATTTAGCCCATTCTTCGTAAAGTTACAAGCACTATACACAGAAAGATGTACCGGTATATGGGACTACCCTATATCTCTCACAGTCAAATTGATATAATAATTTACCAAATATATCAATTAGTAGGCGGTTTCCCAGCAAATTTGTTATCATCATGTATTAGTCAAAACATATTCTTTCACATGATTGGTAATGAGAGCTTCCATTTCATTTTTTGAAATTGGGGCGTTTCCAATACTGGTCTTTACCTTTAAGGGCATTGGCATTCTATATTTACAACAACAACAAAAAGTTTAATGTGTCATATGTGAACAGCCTTCATAGAGCCATACAACAAATCTGATTGTTAATTCATTTCTGTGCTTTTCTTGTAAGAAATGAGACTTGTTACTTAACTTAAACAAAAATGTTCAGAATATCTGTGGTATATATATATATATAGAGTCCATGATCGTTATACTCCTGTGTACTCAAGAGTGAAATGCTCTCAGAAAGTATTGCAAGGTGATCGACCTTAACAGTATGGATTAATTAGCTTCTATGGAAATTCATGACAGGCAACATGACTTTGTTTAATGATTATCAGGATCATGGCTTGGGGAAAGGGGGGGGGGGGGGGTTATAGGATGATATAACCATAAATAATAACACCTTTTATAGCTATTCAATATTTATATTTGCATATCTCAGGATGTGATGTTTAGATGACATGGGGAAAAGCAAATTATATAATTTCTTCTATGACAGCTTGTCAAAAATGTGTCGAAGTATTCAGTACATGCACCCCTCCTCCATTCGCTCAGTATTGTAATCGCTCTACAATTTCCTTGCAATATGATTACCATGTATTACAAATTTTGAATGCAGTTGAACATCATCAATAAGGTTAATTATTGCCACTGGTTTTATTACAACAAACACACATGCATGTATCGTTGAAGAGAGCTGAGATGTGAAAGTACAAAACGTTTTGTATAACATGTAGCTGCAGTTAATCTAGCTGCAATTAAGAGGCTGTTTTATATCACGGCAATTCATTCATGTGGTTATATTAACATTAAAATTACTCAAAGAGGTTTTTCATGGTGCAGTGTATATGATATGCTCATTTTCTGGTGTTTGGTATGATTGTAGAAGTAGAAATGTATAAGCCAAATGGAATATTAAAGAGATATGAATACTAAAATGCTTATATCTTGTTCTTATTTGTACATACCCTCTTTAAAGGCAGGCTTTACTACTTCAGATAGAAGGGATTAGACCACCCATCAAGGTCACTGTGACAGGTGGCTATCTCATTAACTCAGCTCTCATTTAACATAAGAAAAAGAGGATCATGGGGGACCAACAGGCACCGATTGGGGAAGTTTTCTATATAGAGGGAGCAAGTATACGTAGGACAGTGTGCCTTTAAGTCTAACTCAGTGCACGAATAAGATAATTTCTTGACTGATTTCTGGCTTTCTAACCAAGATCACACTGAGACTATATATGCACATGTAGAAAAAAAAAAAAATTGTCGTCGTCCCCTCTCCCCCCCCCCCCAAAAAAAAAACAACAAACAAACAAACCGGCCGCCGGTTAGCTTCTATATCGGTTCGATGTCATTATATTCGGATCCGGCGCGGCAAATAGCCGAAACGGAGTACCGTAACATTTGACGGCCCATATTTGAGAGTCGCTTTACAGGACAGAGATAAAGGTCTTTTACCTCTGGTAAGTAACTTGGCGGTAGAGTAACATGTGAAGGTGAATGTGTTGATGTCCATGCAGTGTGCCGGGACAGCTAGGTATAGAGGATACCGACGGGGCCGGGGTAGCCTAGAGTCGAGGGGCTGAGCCTAGCTAGGCCAGGCCCAGGCGCTCCAGCACTGCATTCGTGGCCTCCGCTCCCCGTTCGCGCTGGCATGGATCTGGCCTGGCATTCGGTCGATCGGTAGGTATGCAGCGGTACCTATGACCACAGCTCAGACACGGTGGAGGCGTAAAGTCTAAAGAAAAATATCATCGGTGCTCTGTATAGATTGTAGGCCTACCAATTGATGAAGATTTTGGTTAGATGTAGACTAGATTCTATTAAAATACTAGGGTGTCTGAACGATTTTTCAATTTGGGATTGTTTTTCACCATTTTTGTTGGATATTTGAATAAAAGATGTAGATATAGACTAATCAGAATAATACATTTCAAATTTCAAGACTCACCAATGTTTCTATCAAAAGATACAGCCCCTCAAAAACTCTGCAATATTCATAGCATTTTGGTCAGAATGGACAAAAAAGTGGTTCACGCCAAGTTATAATTTTTGCTCAAAAGTTGTACAGCACGATATGCAAAACGTGGAGTAAGGGTGATCCCCTGGGACTAGAGAAAAAATAAGCGCATGGATATATTCCTTACAGCTGGCCCAACTTATCCCTCGGGGGCTCGATTCATGAAATTGGTAAATCTCTGAGTTACCATGGAAACAATGTTTAAATCGCTGTTTTAAGCAAGATATTTTTAGAATTTTGGGGGTGAGCCCCTTTGCAGAATGTGGAGAAAAACCTGCTCTTTCATATGACACCTCATTTATTGAGTATCACCTTCAGGATCACGAGATATATTGGTTTGAATTTCATTTTGGTAATAAAATCATTGACCAAGTTTGCATGAGCGTGCAATGCACATGGACTATATAGGGATGTGTGCAATATCTATGGGGAGGATTTTAGCACACAAAACTGAGTGCGCGATCAGACACCCTACTATTACATCTCTGTCTGGCTGTGACTGTGTGTATTAATTATAATGAGAAGATTTATTTTTAACTATTCAATTTCAAGATCTGTTTTCTGTGTCTAGCTGAACTTCTACTCAATCACTTGATAGTTCAAATTTGGGCGCTTGTTCAGAAACCTATCAAAAGTTTTACCCATAACTCTGGCGTGGCAGCCAACCTCAAATTCTGTAGAACTTTGCAGGAATTATGAATATGTCATGTTTGTCCTATCTGTGAAATTTAAACGTTAGCAGTGTCCTCATATTCAATTTATGCAAGGAAACCTGTTTACTTGCTAGACTTCACTGTCAGACACTATGGAGTGACTGACTGGCTTTTTTTCTTTTTTGGTAATAACATACATGAAAAGAGTTGTTTAAGGGTACATGAGCATTTGTCTACATTAATCACCCACTTCATGTGATGGCCAAGATTAAACTGATTGATTCTTTGCGCAGCATAAAACGTATGACCATTCGGGACAATTGTCTGAAAATCAAGACTATTACTTTTGGGCTCTATAGCCCTAAAGTCGATTTTGACAACTAATAGTCGTTATTTTCCCACTTGAAGACATTTTCAAGCCCCACCTTTTTTAGGGAAGTTCTAAATTAGTATTATCTTTCAAATGCAGTTGGAACTTAACTTTTTCATTTTTTTGGCCTGCAAATGGGACATAGTACCTTTAAATGTCTAAATAAAGATCATGAGTTAAAAGTTGCTCAGTTTATTATACCTGTTTCATGTCAAAATTTGTTATTTTTGGAGTATTTTTCGGAAAAACATTGATGTTAGTATACACTTTTTCACGGCAAACCGCTGCACAATACAGGTGCATACCGATGGTGGGTTGCGGGTAGTCTGCAGGCACAGACCCTAATTTGACACTTTATCAACAAATCATTGTGCCTTGAGAGAAGTCTAGCCCAGCTACCTACTGGTTGTACATGGCCTATGGTAGTCTTATAGTGCAGACTCACTTTTACGACTGACCAGGGTTTGTGCTTGCAGACTAGGTTGCGGGCGGGCGCGGGCCTGTGTGAAGTTATCTACCGTAATGTCTCAGATCCTCCTTAATTTTGTTGGTCTTTCAGAACATCCCAAAATCAAAATGGTGATGCAAGTGCTGAGGAATTATTGGTGGGCAGCGATCACACCTGCCTTTGCCCTGGTAGGGTACTACCTTGACACGCAGCAGACTGTCCGCTACTCTGGCTGGAAGAACAAGACTGAGCTGTACAAGAGGGAGTTAAAGCAAGGGGAGGACCCATGGACCTCCACCATCAGATCCTGAAGGGAGATAGCAGAGGCCTGTTAAACATGGATGATCTATTGACAAGTGGGACATTGTGCAAATTCACTTCAGAATAAATAGAACACACAGATTGGAAGTTGACACTTTACGGCCGAAAACGTGTTAGTCATCATTTATCAATCATCAGGGATGCCGACGTCCATGTGTCAACAGAAAATACCTCTTGTGCAGATAAGTACTCTTCAAACACTATGCAATGCACCAATGTATAGTTTACCGTGTACAGGTTCAGTTGAATCTGTAACGAAAGCAGAACATGTACAGTAGGCTGTAAATAGTGGAGTCAGTCAAGCCTCGAGGAAATGCCAGAGGCTTAAGCTTGTCTAAGAACATCTTCATGTACAAGTAGATGTTCATGGTTGACTTTGACTAAAGTGTGTCAAATTTCAGTTATTATAATCTGCATCTAAGATGTACTCAGCAATACATTGGCGTTGATGCTTCATCAATTGTCATTTGTGAAAGGCTCTACAGACCTTTAACCTGCTTTTGCTATGTAAAATAAACTAGACAATTTTATCACCTTGGTTGATTTTTATTTTGTTTCATACTGTGCATTAACTGTAATAAATAAAACCAACAAACTGTGAACTTTTAAATCCTCATCACCTGTCGTATTTGATGGCAAACATTAGTTAAATTACCCACTTTTTCACTTCAAGGGGGCCAATCACATTCAATCGTTTCAGAACCACCCACAAGTTTACTCATTGACATCCATGCATGTATCACTATCGCCAATAGGCAGATTAAGGTCATTTGTACAAAACTTGAAAGGTATTCATGAAGCACCTCCATCACTTTGGCAGTGATCACGTGTGAATTTTGGGGTCATTTGTACAAGTGCTATCTCTTTAAGATGTACAAGTAATTTCAGTATTTAAATTTGCAGTACAGTACATGCATGTGAATCTCTTCATAAAATGAAAAATGTAAATTTTGATTTAGTATACAAGCATGAAACTTCAAACAACGAAGCAAACAAAAATGATTGGACACATCACACTCTGCTTAATCTATCCTATTCAAAATTTGAATTTAATATCATAATTCAAAAATCAAAATTCATTGACCAATCTGCAAAATACCTTTCAACATGCCACACATATATTTACATGCTACACATATATTTACATGCTTGGAAGACCTAATCCTATTAAACTTTACCTCTTCCAGTATAAGTATATTGCAGATTCTAGATCCAAAATGGAATGTTTAATAAATAATCGTGGGAACACAACCCTGCACTTTGTTTAAAAACATCACTTTCCCATAATGGAACTGAGGTGGCTTTACAAAAAAAGGTCTATGTTGTGCTGGTACAAGAAGGCCTTTCAAACTATTACTCATGACCAAGTTCAAAATAATTGACAGTTACAATTATACATTCTTGGAAGATTTTATGTCAGCTTAGGATCCGAGGACATGCATGCCATAAGAAGGTATGTACATGTATGTTATCTATTGTACAGTATCTCAAATGGCCATGATTACATGATTTTTCTTACTCTGCCATTTAGGACAAATTTATCACACCTGCTGAAACCTGTGTGTGTTCCTAAATCCTAATTCTATGTTTAATAAAAGTTTTCAATAGGATTGTATAACTAGTATGTTGCATGTACAGTGTATACATTCTCTATCATTTACAAACAATGTTTGAACACTGACCATTTCTTATAAATGTGTTTTAGGCTGAGCAGGACTGATGGGTTGAAATTTATTAAAGCATACATGATCATAAATCATAAAATAAAAGTATTCAAATAAATGGTTAAAAAAATGTTGGGGGGGGGGGGGGGGGTGGTTCACTTTTCTTGCATATTTGAAAAGATCCATGTACTGTCTAACATTCTTTCATGGTCATAAAAGTACATAAAGTTAAATCATTCTCGGAATGTAAGAGAGATGCCTGAAAGTTTAAACAACAATAAACTGTGTTGAGTACCAGATAAATGAGAATCTTGCTTTACTCTAAATTTTGCAAACTACAAAACTAAACCCCCAAGCGTACTTGCTCATCTGTTTTTATATAAGGTACAGAAATATGAAATGAACTATGCTTAGTCTATTTTATTTTGCGATGGCAGCTGTTTGAAGAGGTTTTAAACATCCTGTGGAAACAGGCATTATATCCGTACATCCTAGAACGGATAAGGAATCGCAAAGTTAGATTATGATAAATATAAATTGTACATGTACTACAAATATATCAAACAGGGGCATCTCAGGAAAATTGATATGCAGTATTGCGTGCACTCTAGTCCACTCCATCTGTCACTTTACTGTCATGATTCTAACTAGCCATGCACAGTCCTGTGGGACTTTACTGAAATTACATTATCAGTCCTCTTGGTAGATCACAAGTTGTGTGTGTTCTGCAATTCCGTAAACTCTTCTAGTCCACTCCTGGCAAGTTATCTTAGTGAAAGCAACTGTTTGCTCTTTAGTTTTGAAGTCATCTCGGCTTTTCGCAGGGCAAGTCCTCTCAACTTTGCCTGGTACAGACGCTCCTTCAAATTTGCCATCTTGGAATCAGCCGACGGTACTGCGGCTTGCTCCCCTTCGTGAGATGCTGGTTTGTTTTCTTTCCCTGGCTGGAAATGAACATGCTTCTTGGTCTTCAAGGTAGTTGGGTGCATGCCTTCAAGGTACTCTGGAAATGTACAGAAGGGAAAAGGGGGATGAAAGTGAAACACAATTAAACATACTGGTATAACTAGTCATCTTGTGATAATCTTCTTTTTCAGAAACGTAATTAAAATTTTGCTCTAACGGCTTTGCAGTGGTCTGTTCTTTAAAAAAAATGTATACCGTATGTAAAGAAAATGTTTTTCCACCATGTCATGTAGTAGAGTGCATTTTGGTTTGATATGATATAGATCATATTTACATTTTATTCAAAGCACTGATCAAAAATGTATGTCCATGCTATGGCTGGGGATATTGATATTGTAGATGAATTCACAGTGTGTATTAAAGTATTGAATAGCATTACATGTAATAATTACAATTAAATCTTTTGTATAGGGCAGTTGCACTCAAAAGGAATTAAAGTAGACCCAATTTATTATTCTTTGATGCCTTTTATTTCTCAAATTCAATGCAATCGACACCATGAATCGAAAATAAATAAAAAACTAAATGACATAAACATGAAAATATAACGGATTGTGAAAGATAAAAAGAACATGAATGTATGCTGGAAAGAGCTATTTGATCCCGATTCCGATTACTGATCATCTGATTAAGTTCACACACATCATATAATGTAGTAAATGTACATACTGTACAAATGACAACTGCCTCTAGATCAGAAAATTTAATGTAACATCCTAATGCACAATATGACGCATACAGTGTACCGGTAACCATTTTTATGATCCTCTTAGGTTATATCATAGATCTGACACCATCTACATTTTACCATCACCATTTACATGTTTCTGCTTTTTAGGCCTATTTGCCTCCTCTTTTGTTGGAAATACATGTAATAATTACTGATCAGAGGCACAACTTATAAAAATTTAAAAACTTAAAAATTATAATTGTAGAATAACACACATGTATCAAAATATTGCATTTTTATTTGGTATTGCACTAGATCTAATTACAAATTCACTACACAATGCCTTGAATTTCTTCGTCTTGATGTGAGCTTTGTATCTGAAGAAGGTAAAAAGGATCTATATGGACCTTGCTTGTGTCCTCTAAAAAATTTCTTTTCTTTTTTAATAAATCATTTGAAAGTTCTTGCATTTCCTTTTCTCAGCTTTTGAACTAGCAACTTCATCATATGTTGATATCACCTTTATAGTTGCTTGCATAAATCAGTCAGAGAATAAGATACATTTAATGTAATTATTAATTATTTACAATGCCCTAAGTTCAATATGGATAATATCCTATAAAAAGCATGGAATAAAACTAAGAAATTGACGCTAGCAAAATAATCAGAAAAGTAAGTACATGTTCTCCTTTTATCTCTCCATGACTGTATGTAAGTTTGTATATGTTTTCTGATTGCTAAATTGTGTGCTTTTGAGCATCCATTAATTTTATCATTGTCTACATACAGTTGACATGATTGAAATACGTCCTACAAGAATTTACACATAAAAAATTACAAACATGTACATGTATTCCAAGGTACCCCACTGACTACCATCATAAATAAATTAACGTAACACATAAATAAACTAGCTTCATTCAATCCAAAAAACTGAATTTTATTTCACATTGATAAAGCTTTAAATTTATGATGTGGAAAAAAACACAGAAACAAGAATTTTCAAATAAACATTGCTAGATTCACATTTGAGATTATGGAAAATCATTTAGAAAGTCTTCCTGGGCCCCGTCTTACAAAGAGTTGATATCAATCATAACTTATTTGGGATTGATATCAATCGCAACTGTGTATAAGAGATAGGAGACTGCCAACTTGCGTCGTAACTCTTTGTAAGACGGGGCCCATGAACAAGATGTATTTCAAAGTTCAATATAGAACAAGTTGTGTTGGCCAATCTTTTATAGAGTAACCTAATCCCAATTGTTTTTCAGTAAACTAAGTACATGTAAACCAAGCGACATCTCAACTGCATTACAATGAACTTTTGTCTCATCCCCAACCTGAAAATGACACGATTACCCTATGACGTGATTAAATGTGTGTCATAGGATACACAACTGTCATTTTGATCAGACATGTCTTGTAGGAATCTTTATGGTGGAGTAGAAAACCTCTTTTGTCCAGGCACGTTCATCATATACCTAGCACACAAGTAAGGAAAACCATGGTCATGTTCGGGAGAAGCCCTACCTTTTTGCCTGCGCAGCTCTGTCACTCTGGTGATGACCTTTGGAATCTGCTTCTGCTGCTTCTCGTGCTCCTCAATAAGTTCTTCTGCCCTAAAAGTACAAAACAAAGTATTGTTGTAATCACCTGAAGGAACTTGAGTAATAAACCGTTCCTTGCCAAAAAATGTCAATGAAATAGATATTCAAAATGTCTTCAATGAGTCACAATTAGATATGCAGTGATTTAAAAGCAATATTCAGTGCTGCCAATAATAAAAAAAGGTTTCAGAATGTTATACTATTCTTATGCAAGATAATGGTTTGGCAACGCCTGCTCCAGCAACAAAAGCTCTAAAGTCAGTTTTCTACACTTTTATAATTCCTAACTTCAACCTGAACCTAAGCTAAACCCATCTGCATCACCAAATCTAACCCTGTAAGTTTGATGAAATAAAGCTAGCAGAAAATTTGGAATTTTTGATGGGGCAAATGTCATGTCACCAGCATTACATGTAAATGGAATCTTGAGTTAATGGTAAGATAATTCCTTCAGCTATTCCAATATTTTTTCTAAGGTTTTCACAGCATAAGGAAAGTCCCGTTATTTTCATCAACGGACATGTATTTGCCAAAACACTTGTCTATTCTCAAATCCCACAATGATGTTGGGTTGTTCTATCAAGTCTTTCAACTTGTCCTAAAGATATCAACAATTTTTCTCTACTACAACACCAGTTGCTCGATGACAGTTGCTCAATATCGCAGCCTAAGGCTATTCTGAAAATGAACCTACCTTGACATCTTATCCTTCACTAGCCTCTCCCTAGCTGCTAAGCTTCTCTCCCTCAAATTCAGTTCCTTCTCTCTGTCGTTTAACATCTGTGTCCTCTTTTCAGCGTTCCTCTCTTTGAGCTTGAGGCTCTCTTCCCGGGCTAGCAAGGTTTCCCTCTCCTTCTTCAGGAGATCCCCCTCTGCTTCCTTGGGCGTCTCTGCCGGAGAAACCTGGGAAGCTGGAGGTGACAGTCTGGGATCTGCTAGGAGTTCATCTATCGACGGTCTCGATGACGGCTGTTAAAAGAACAAGAAAGTAAAGTCCATTGAAAGCCTCGTCTTTTAATCTTTACAGTACCCTTTTTTCTCTACAAAAGGTTCAATTTAGATAGATTTGATTTAAGTAGCATAAATTGACATAAAAATATAATTTCATATGATGTTTTGTCTGATTTGACCCCTAGTATGGCTATTGGCTTGACGAAGTCATCTAAAAAAAAATCTTAGATGTGGTCAGCATCCTATAGTTATAAAATAGCTTGGACTTGTCCAAACAATTACCCATTTTACCTTTACTTTGAGCATACTGGATACAAGCTCATTGAGATCAGATGAATATTGCACTGGTAATCTACGGAAATGACCCCCCTTGATCTTCACAGCAAGAGCAGCTTGGTTGGTGGCAGTGAATGGTGGACTGGAGGGAGGGAGAGAGAGTACGAAAAACAAAACATTATGGCAAAAGTCATATAGATGCTGACTTTTACTGGTAACGAAATAAGTTTGAAGTTTGGCTGACATTTCAATTCAATATCCGAACTTGAATAATGCATCAATTCTTCAACATGCTTTTCATAAAGCACTAACTAGCAAATAGTGACACACCTATTACAAGATATATTTTTCCTTCTATAATAGAACCATTCTTAATAAAAAATAAATAATTCAATCATCACATCAACTTGATTTTAATACAAGCTTAAAAAAGGGCCATTGAATGATTGAAAGTTCAAGAAAATTCTTATATAGAAAACAAAAAGCAATTAACTTTCAATATTTTGAAGATCAGTGCACTGTTGGTAATTCTATGATTTCCTCCATGAGTAAATCTTCATTTTTTTTTGTGTGTGCGAAAGATTCTTACCTGAGTGAACAAAGCTCATACAGCAAACAACCGAGGGACCAAATATCTGATTTGTCATTGTATGACAGTCTGTTCATCTGTTCCTGCATAAACAAATACACAAAAAAGGAGAAAATCATGGTTAATATTTGTTTTTACCTTTAGACAAATCAAAAACACAGGCTACACAGCCCCCCCCCCCTCCCATTAAAAGGCATGGTATTCCTTTTTTGTAAAACTATCATTCAAGACTTCAGAGACTCATTGCTTGATATGTGCATCAGGTATATGCTCTGGCAAGAACCCTACACTGTATGCAAACCATTGCCAACTTAAAACAAACAAAAACTTACTGGTGACATGTAGTATGGTGTCCCCACAAACGTCTTGGCAAAACTGGTGTCGTGTTGAAGGACCCTGGCAAGGCCAAAGTCACCAAGCTTCACATTGTGATCTGAATCCAGGAATACATTGGCTGGCTTCAAGTCTCGGTGAAGGATGGCACGACCTTTACCCCTCCTATGGCACTCCTGCAAGGCAATGGTCAGCTGTTGGAAAATCTTCCACGCAAAGCTCTCCTCCAAGAATTTTCTGCAAGAAAAAGACAAAAATGTATTGTACTTCTTCCTTTTGAGCATCGACAAACAAGGCGTTGTATATTCACTGAACTGACATCTACAAAAAGAAATTGCACTTGCAACATACAACAATACAGAATGAAAGGTACAATATACACTATATAAATCGAATCCGGGCTAACTCGCCCCAGCCTCAAAGACTGGGGCGAGATGTCCCAACATAATTCACCGATCGAGAGATAACAATGTATATGTTTGTGCTCATTGTGACTTAATAATGCCATTTCCAACCACAATCTGTAATGGAATTGTGTTAAATGATACTATTGAAGACAATCTATAACTTCTCTTTAGGTAAAATGACAACAAAATGGCATTTTGGACAATTTACTCACAGCTCGCAATTCGCATTGCCGCACGTACATTAAATGTGCGTTGTATCGACTCGGACCACTGAAATTCAAGCAGTGTTTTTGTCAGTAAATCACTGCAAAAATATCATTTTCATAATAGCTGATGTTTGTTTACATTCTTTTGTCCTGGCCGTAAATTAGCAGACTACTGCTAGTGCTACCGTTGGGACATCTCGCCCCAGTTTTTGAGGCTGGGGCGAGATGTCCCGTGGGGCGAGTTAGACCGACTCCTATAAATCATATCAAACAAATTTGTGACTTTGTATTTAAATAAAGTTAACATTTTATCTCAAATCATTCCTTTCAAATAAATGTTGGATGTGAAAAATGAGTTTTGGAAGTAAAGAACAAGCTTTAAAAATGTTTAAATGAATTGCATCAACTACTAGTACTACAGTACAACATGTAGATAATAGAATAAGCAAAGTTCACCATCACGTCCTCTTTAGTACCTGTCTTTCTTGCACTTTGATATGAGGCTGCCAAGATCACCACCTTCGCAATACTCCATAATGATGTAGATGGTAGAGGTGGCGCGGTCTACAATCCTATCGTAGTAGCGCACAATGAACTCGTGCTTAAGCTCCCTCAGCAAGTTGACTTCTGACACAAGCATCTGTTTCTCAACTTCGCCCATGGTGCCATAGTCAATTTCTTTGGAAACGAGAATCTAAAGCACATAAAAAATAATTGTGAAAGCATGCTCTTGTTAAAAACCGTCATTTAATTCTTTTTTTAGAAGCTTTAGTCAGAATGTATTAAAGCAGGGCTGTCAACTTTGGGGAACTACTTTAAGTTTAAAGGTTGTAGATCTAGATCTAGAATCTAGGCTATGCAAATTTTTGTTTTTTTCAAGGGGGTGTTTTAAATTTGAACATCGCGCCAAAATTTTTGCAACGACTCAAGCCGGGGGAAAGGGAGGGTAAGATTGTGGATACCATGTTTGGCCGGAGGTTTTTTCATAAACCAGGAGATTCTACATCAAAGCGGGAGAGCGGAAGGAAAGGCGTGCTGGCGGCGCTATGAGCTATTGCTATTGGGAAGGCGGGAGGATGAGCGTGGTGGCGTGACCCCGATGAGACTCCTTCCAATTTGCTCCAAATGCAGGAGGGTTGACAGCCCTGATTAAAGTCTGATTTGTCGATCTGGACTAGGATAGGATTAGGAAGTAGGATCTCGAAATCTGAGATCTAGTGACTAGATTCTAGTCTAGTCTAGATCTGACATCTAACTTAGACTAGATCTAGACCTACTTGGTATTGACCTTCTAATTATTACAGTTACAATTACAAGTCTTGTTACAACAAATAGACCTACAAGTAGACTTTTTCTAGAGGGGTCTAGAATCTAGACTGGATCTAGACCCTAGTCTAGATTTTGTTCTAGACTGGTCATGGTCTAGACTCTAGATAGACCCTCAGTGCTAGAGAGCGAGAGTAATCTACAAGTACAACAAAATAAGGTCAAGCAAAAAATAACCTTGGCCTATCATCAGTCACCCCATCACGCGCTAAGCTGCCTAGGCTCAGTAACATATGATATTACAACTAGGTACAGAAACACTTAAACAGTCAACTAGCTTCCACACCACACGCTGACCGGCCGACCAAGCCCTACTCCCGCGGCCATGGTCCGGTCCCCCTGAATCTAGGCCGAGCTTCGGGCGTGTGACAAAGAAAGTCAAAATTATTTCTGGCGACAAAATTAAATGCCTTCACATGCACATCACACGTTATTTTTATACTTACTTTTCCGTCGCTTTTTCGACGTACTTTTCTACATTTTCCGTATGAGCCACTGCCAATCGTGTATAAAATATCATAATCACTCAGTTTTGATGGCATCTTGGCGTTTGAAGTAGAGTCGATGTCAACATTCAAAAAATTTAATGGTCGGCTTTCGTAGCGTGCGTGATTTTGAATAATGGCCCAGCTGATTTACGTTGTTGTTGATTGGGTGAGCTGACTGGGAATAATTCCGACCAGTTTTCGGTAGCAGATAGTGGTACCGCAGATAGTGAGTGGCCAATTTTTAAGTTGCGTTGGATGTAAAACGTTGGATGTAAAAACAAAAATTATATTGTTTAGAAAAAACAAATACAAATTTTAAATTAAATTTTAGTTGGAATAATTTATAGTCTACACCTCAACAACCCTACTTCTTTATTTAATGCAATTTAGAGACTGATGATTTATAAATCACTACAAATTTGTATTCCCGCCACGCAAAGCGCATCATTCATTCTCGCTTGTACTGTACAGTAGCAAAGCTAGCTCAAGCTGCGGGTGCATTTTTTTCTTCATATTATGATAAGGGCGTTGTATTCATTAACATGATTCTGACTTTACATGAATATGGATCCTCTTCTTAATACCATACAAGCATGTGCATTCGCCTAAAAATTGCCATAATTCTATCTCGAATAGCTGTAAATATACCATCACGGCCTGCTTCCTGTACCTCATCTTACCTGCAAATAAAAATCAGGTAGGCCTAACCCTACGTACAGTACATACCGGTAACGTTAGGCCAGCCCTCGCCGCCGCGCCCCGCGGGAGCAAGAGCCATTGGACACCTATTGCATTGAGATTGCATTGAGACGGCATATGCAAGGAGCTAGCTACTAGCTAGAGGCCAATAAATCATACGGTACTCTTTGTCAGTATCAGGAACTAGTGTGAGGATTTGGGAGAAGTTCTAGAAGAAGCCACCAAACTACTATTAGGAGGAGAATGGATTCAATATTCCATGAAAAGGTTTGTATAAAATAAGTTACAATTCATCCGATCCCGTTCATACAAATTAATGATCAAATGGGCTTTTTTTTTATAATACAACAAATTACAATAACATGCATCATGCAGTACTCCAGTACACTACATACACTAGACAAAAATAACCGTCTGGTAAAGTATGGGTCATTCTTTAATTTATGATCATAAAACTGCATTTTGTTTAAAGGTAAAGACCAGTATTGGCAACGCCCCAATTTCAAAAAATGAAATGGAAGCTCTCATTACCAATCATGTGAAAGAATATGTTTTGACTAATACATGATGATAAAAAATTTGCCGGGAAACCGCCTACTAATTCATATATTTGGTAAATTTATTTCTCTCGTGGTCTGGTGAGAGAGATAGGGTAGTCCCATATACATCTTTCTGTGTATAGTGTGTATAGTACTCTGAATATTATCAAGATGTCCGGCCCTGGCAGGAAACCAAGTGTGAGTAAGCCAGTGACAAGGAAGACCAGCACCGCTACTGCTGCAGCAATTGCAGATGGAAGCCAGGGAAACTCAACAAGCTCTTCAAAATCAAAGACAGACCACAATTGTGGCAGTTGCAATCTTATTGTAATGGATGAAGATGATGCAATTGAATGCGAACTTTGCAAATTTTGGTTTCACTGCACATGTCAAAATGTATCCAAAAAGCTGTACGATACCATCAACGATATAGACTGTGGTGCATTACACTGGTACTGCCGAACCTGCAATGGCACAGCTGGGAACATGTTGAAAATGCTATCATCATTGCAGACCAATCACTCTAAACTTACTTCAGAGGTGAAAGGGTTGAAAGATGAAATGAAGGAATGTAAAGTAAAGATTTCCAACAACCAACAAAAGATGGAAGAAAAAATTGATGAACTCAAAAAGGATATGTCGATCCACAGCAAGGAACCACAATGCTCAACAGAAGAGGTGGAGAAACTGGTAGCAGATAAACTGGATGATTTTGTGGAAAGAGAGAGAAGGAAGAACAACATCATTGTTTACGGCATTCCAGAATCTCAAAGTCAGGATACTGAAGTTAGAAAAAAGGAAGATCGTGACCAGATAAACTCTATCTTTCACCAAGACCTCAAGCTGAAAGCAGATGTCAGTCATGTAAGATCTCTGTACCGCCTTGGTAAAAAGTCTGATTTAGCTAGACCATTGAAAGTTGTTATGGATAATGGAGCTGCTACAGAGGAAGTTTTTAGGGGAGCTAGGTCCCTCAAGTCAGGAACAGTACAGATCGCCAGAGATCGCACGAAGGCCGAGAGAGAGGAACACAAGAGACTAAGAAATGTTCTGAAGGAGAGAATTGAAAGAGGCGAAGAGAACCTTGTAATACGAGGCGGAAAGGTAATAAAGCGGACTTTTCGTCGCGATGAAGGAGTCGGCGACCACTAGTCAATTAGGAGATGGATTTTTAAACTCACTCACCAGCACTGCACAGTATTGTGATCACGATGTATACATGTATAGTGGAGCACAGAGCACAGCACACAGTGCAAATTTAAACTTTGAGTATACTGCACCAGTGATTGATCCACCATCTTCAAAGGTTACTGAACAGGAGAAGGTTAATGATCTAACCAACCATCCAGACTATATTTTGCAAACTGAGTCATCAATTAAGTTTTTCTACACAAATTGTGATACTCTAACAAACAAGAAGGAAGAGCTCTATACAACTATTTCATTTGTCAAACCAGACGTAATAGCTCTGACTGAGATCTACCCTAAAAGGATCAACCAGGATTATGCAATCCAACCTACTGAATTACAGTTACAAGGATACCATATGTTCTTACCAGCAAAACTTAAAGTCAGACAGAGAGGAGTAGTAGTTTACTTGAAAGAAGGGATTTCTGGTAGCTTGGTAGACATAGATGAAGGTAAATTTGAAGAAACTGTATGGATACGACTGTCTACCAATGGCACTGATCTTCTCTTTGGCTGTATCTATAGAAGTCCCTCTAGCAACTCTGAGAACAATACAAACTTGAACTGTCTCCTACGCACAGCGTGTTCAATGAAGTATTCACACTTGATAGTGGTAGGGGACTTCAATTACAGAGGAATCAACTGGCAGGCAAACACCACCTGTGGAGTCAGTATCAATGATGAACAATTATTTATTGACACTGTGAACGATCTTTTCCTGCACCAACATGTAAAGGAACCTACCAGACAAAGGACAGGCCAAAGACCTAGCTTGCTTGACTTGATCTTAACCAGTCATGAAGATACAGTCAGTGATGTAACTATTGGGCCACCCATTGGCAAAAGCGACCACGTGACCATTACCTTCGAGATGGATGTCGGCAACATACAGGCAGAGGAGGAGTTACCTACGAGAAGCTATTATCATGCAGATTATGATAAAATGAGGTACCAACTGAAGGACATTGATTGGAGTTCTAAGTTTGAAAATACTTCTGGAATACAAGCCTGGAATATATCTGAGGAGATTCTCCATAAAACCATAGAAGACTGCGTCCCACTGAAGAAAAAGAGAAAGCGGAATAGACCAGAGTGGATGAACAGTGAAGCTCTTGAAGCAGTTCGAAGGAAAAGGAAAGCTTGGAATAAATATCGAAAGAGTAAAAGAAAACAACATCCTGATGTGGATTTGAACTGGAGGGAGTACACCAAAATAAGGGACATAACCACCTCTGTGATCAGAAAATCAAAATCTGACTTCGAAAACAAACTAGCAGCTGAAATTAAATTGAATGCCAAAAGCTTCTGGAATTATGTAAAGAAACAGACAAAATCAAAACCATCATTGCCTGATCTACAAAAACCTGACGGAACATGGGCTAAAGAGGACCAAGAGAAAGCCGAGACCCTTAATGTAAAGTACTACATTATGGAAGAAAGAACCAAGGTTTTGACTACACACTGGCTGCTGGTACAAATATATTTTCAGTTCCATCTGGTAATGAGGAAAGAGATTTAGGAGTGCTGTTTCAACAGGACCTGTCTTTCAGCACCCATGCAGCAGATGCTGCCAAGAGAGCCAACATTAAGTTAGGAATGATCAGAAGGTCTTTTTCAGCCTTGCAAAAGAAGGGGTTCCTTAGTCTCTACAAAACCATTATTCGACCAACACTAGAATACTGCAACTCTGTATGGTGCCCAATACTCAAGAGAGATGAAGACATACTAGAAAAAGTCCAGCAGAGGGCCACCAGACTTCTTCCTGAGCTGAGACAAAAAGCATACCCAGACAGACTTAGAGAACTACAACTTCCTACTTTAGCTTACAGAAGACAAAGAGCAGATCAGATACAGATATTCAAAATCCTGAAAGGCTTTGACAGAGTGAATCCTTCAAAATTCTTCCAACTAGCCACTGGCTCAACAACAAGAGGCCATGATTTCAAGATTGTCAAACAACGTTTCAACACAAGACTTAGGCAGTATAGTTTCTCAATAAGGGAGTGTAAATAATTGGAATGCTCTGCCTAAGGAAGTAGTCAATGCTGCCACCATTAACCAATTCAAGTCATCCCTAGAAAGGTATTGGAGAAACAATCCAATTAAGTTTGAACCATACTTGAGACGGGATGCAACAGTAAAGAGGGACAAATAAGCTTTAGCTTCCAGTCTCTACACCCAAGTATACCAAGTAAGTAAGTAAGTGCTTGTAACTTTACGAAGAATGGGCCAAATTTCTTATCATTTGATGATTCCAGAACCTTGCAGATGCTAGATGCTAGATGATCGATGATCGACCTTTTCTGATCGATTCCACAACGTTTCTTTCACAATGCAATCGCATGACCATTACTGGTCTTTACCTTTAAGGCCATGTAAAATTGATTACATGTTGATCGTCCGGATTTTTTGAAAAAGAGGAGGAGGGTGTACCATGTTATTTGATATTTGATATTTCAAAATGGCCGCTCAAAATGGCGCGCTCGGTACATTTTCCCTGACAGTCGAGGCTATTTTTTTTCAAGATGGCCGCCGACAATTTTTTTTTTTTTTAAATCAGAAATAGAGCCATTTTAGCAGTGTTTTTCATGTTTTTTTTTCTTTCAAAAAAAAAAAAAAAAAAAAAAAATAACAAATAACAAAAAAATAGGAGGCGGCCCCCAAAAAGGAAGCGGGCGGGGACGATCAACATGAAATCAATTTTACATGGCCTAACCTTCCCCATGGAATTTGCCATTACATTAGGTTCTACTATTACCTAGATCTAGACCCTAAGTAAGATTAAGAAGTCTAGTATAATATAGGCCTACCGGTACTGACTAAAGTTTTAGTAATAAATATCTAGAGCCGGTCAGCAGGTCAGTGCTGACTGTAACTGCAGTGGAGCTTGAGTCACATGTAGTCTCTGTAAAACGTACAACCGTGACCGTCTACTAATACTATTAGGTATAGCACACCAAAAATAATTACAACAAACACATGTTATTTAATGATTGCAAATGATCAAGCTTTATTAAAGCTTTAAAAAACAAAAAACAGAATTGAAATTGGTCAATGCGTTGTGATTTTATACCATTTTTTTTATATCACAAAATTACCGAAAAACCTGCCAGAAATGGTCAAATTGTTAAAATGGCATAGAGTCTAGATCTAATTCGATAAAGTTGACAACTTAATTCATCACTTTCTTGGACACAAATAATAAATTAAATTATCAGACACTAAAATATCATCTTTGTGGTAAAAAAATACAAAAAAAAAAATTCATATATACGTTTTGGAAAACAGAAGCCAACAAAATAGGTCTAAGTCATTTTTGCAATTTTTACGAATCTGCAGATATAAAAAAGTTGTGAAAATAACTAAGTCTGCCTAATTAATATGCGCATATGTAATCAAATCAATACCGAACATGATACATCAGTGAAACCTATGTATATTAGAAAGGTATGGAAATATATTTCATTTGTAATAAAATAAAATCATGAATATTCATCAAATATGCAAATTAGGTCATTTCAGGTTAATTATATATTCGCGCATCATTATGCAAATTAGGAAAGTCAAACTGTTCATTTTGGGGGCATTTTTGAAATCATATATTCATAGATCATATTTACACCAAATATTGACCTTAAATTCCTAATATTTTTGCAATTCCAATACAATATGGCGATGGAAATTACTTGGATCACCGTCACAGCTATTTCCTCATGTGTTTCACAAATAATTCAGAAAAACCGATTATATGATAAGAATTTGTAGACTTTCTGCTACATCACAGTATATCTGCCTTTTTCAAAGATGTCAGATTTGAGGATTTATGACGATTTATGACGATTTGTGACGATTTTCTGAGATATCACACAACAACAACAACATAACATTCCACAAGGACTGAATTTTAGAGGGGCAGAAACTTTGACCCCAGTACAGTTGTGGCTACCTTGAGTGTAAATAACAAATGAATTCAATGAGTGAAACACATGAGGATATTGCATTTTTGTAGGGGAGTTTTTTACATTGAGGTGCATTTTTTCACCACGCGGAATAGCAGCGCGAGTCAATGGGCCATGTCACACATGGCTGAAAAGACAATATTCTAATTCAATAATTAACATATTTTCCCACATGCCTATAACAATGAAACTACACAGAATTGTAGTTAAAGGTATGCTTGAAATATATGTGAAATAACAATTCAAAAATATTGTTTAGTTTTTTTTTAAATACATTTAAAAAAATTGCTATTTCTACCAACTGACTGCTGTGTTGTGTGTGTGTGTTCGCGGGGCAGACTGTTTGCACAGGCAGTGTGATCACCCTACTACTATACTGCTAGATCTATACCATACTATTATTAATTTAGAGACTGAAGTTGTTTTGTTGTTGTTTTTTGGTGTTATCAGCGGGGACGTTCATTCTTTTGAGAATATAGGTTTTTATTTGTCTTCATGACTTTAATAGTCTTTATTTACTATTATTAACCGTATCAGACATCTGAGCAGGGCAATTTTTAAATGTTATTGCCCTCAAGGTTTGATGGATAAGCCAACAAAATTACAATAAGTTAGTCCGCTCAGAAAAGTCAATGGGATTTTGTGTGTAATTTGGCGGGCAATATAGGTTATACAGTAAACCAATGCGCAAATATTTTAGCCCGCTCAGAAGAGTCAATGGGATTTG